>JAHWFP010056367.1:194732-241647 GCA_023313725.1 Lithobius niger
AACGAATCAGCCATGGAAAAGACTCTCTTATAACAGTTATTTTAAGTTGATTACCGTGTTCTTTTCTGTGTTATTCTTGCTGAAACAGGAAAAAAAATAAGGGATATTAGTATTAAAAAACGCTTAAGCGTATGAAATACGGATGTAAGCCTTAAAAAACTTAAAGCCCTAAAGGAACAAATATTAGAAAAAGACAAGTCATCAGCGTTTCACTAATACGTGTAAAAGAAGCTCCAGTTTGTTTTTTGGGTCGTTGGAGATTCTTTTACACGTATTAGTGCGATGCTGGTGGCCCACATGTCTTTTTCTAATATCTGTTCCTTTAGGGCTTTACGTTTTTTAAGGCTTACATCCGTGTTTTATACGCTTAAGCGTTTTTTTAATACTAGTGCTAGTTTATGTCTAGGTCAACTAGATCAAAACCAATTTAAAATCTAGTTCCTGAGAATTTTATTGGGAATAAAATTAAAGGGAGAAAAGGCCTAGGACTAGAAAACAATCTAAAAGAGGTCAAGCAGTTGAACCTTTAAATATGACTACCCCTGTGCTTCCACCCTTGAATTTGCAGGCCCATTAGGGTTTACTCTTTCAAGACTTCCAGCAAACTTAGGAATTCAACTGGCTCAGCTTCCTTCACCTAGCTGTAGCCTTCTCCACCCACTTTAGCCTTCAGCTTACACCTAATTTATATTTGTTACCTCTGGACACTACTTATGTGGGCTTAAACTTAAACGTGCCTGCAAGTCCAATGATGCCTCCACCTAATATTAAGAATTTATTTTGACCTTTGTCAAGCTCTAGTGCTGCTGGAAAGTTCCATTTTCACCAAATGGTTCTTCAAACCTGAAGTTGTCTACCCCACCTCCATTTCGTCCTGCATTTGTAGCTTCAACTACAAGTTCTGCTAATTTTCAACAACAGCAGCTAGTTTCAGTTACCCGAACTTGGACTGACTTTTCTGGACAAGTTCAGACATGTACAATTTTGCTTAATGACCCAGTGTTCCATATAATTGGTAAAACTGAAGAAGGTGGGCGACTGAATTCCAACTATAATTCAAGTGGACGATAATTCATTTATAAATGGTAAAGTGTAGTGTTTTTAAAACAGTGTTTTTTTAACGTATCTCAATGTTTCACATTCGCCACAGTAAACACCGATTACAGGTATTTTCCATGCTTGTTAAACCTTCTGCAACTTTGCTTTCTGGGCCAACTTACTCAGAAGCTTTGCCTGGTCCTAGTCAAGTGTCAGCACAATTGCCTACTGGTAATTCTAATGACACTGCGAGTTTGCATTTGACTGCTAAACTGGATTCTATAGTTAATTGTTTATGGGGAGGTGCAAATCCAGTGTTTACGTCTGTTCCTGCATAATGGCCACCATTAACTTCACTAATGTATTCAGTTTACCTGTTATGTCGCCTAACAGTTATGTAACTTGCAGTAGTTTAAATGTTGTTCTTTTTCAGTACAGAATGATTACCAAAGAGCTGTAGAAATGTCAATTAGCTTATCTAATATGGAAGCTTTGGCAATTTAAATTTAATGGCTTGAATGATAAAAATTCTCCCCTCAGCTTTCATTATAAAGTTAGAGACAGGAGGTGCTGTTGTCTGATTTTTGGCAAATGAACCTTTTTCGAGTGAGGACTATTTTAAAATCTTATTTCTGGCTGATTTTGAAGTTCAGTCACCTGGGTATAACCTAATAAATAATAACTAACTAATAACCTTGAGAATGCAAAAAAATGAAAGTTTCGTTAAGCACTTTAATGAATGGGCTGACATTTTACAAAACACAGGTGGTAGAATTAGTGATGTTGGTCAAATTGTGCAATATTGTAAACAGTGAATTCGACTTTTCGCATGCATTTGATGTCTAGGAAATTCACTTCCGTAATAGATTTTAAAATGCAAGGGTATTTTCTTGGAAAATATGAACCAAAGACAGGCTAATCCAACTCAGTCTGTGGTTTCATAGGGGTAGCACTAAGCGTGATAGGAATTGGGAATACAGAAATAATTACAGTAGTAAGATTAGTTTCTCGCCAATACATGATGCGTAGTAAACTTACAATGTTTTTAATTTAGTTGAGTGGATTTGGAAATTCTATGCCAATCAGTTAAATCACCAACAAAATCTGGTTAGGCTACTGTTTCAAGGAATTTGGTAGCAAAGTGTAAAAATTCGTAGCACGATCAAACACAAAATTGTAATGGTAATGGAACCCACTGCATGGTTTTCCTCCTAGGAGAAATTTGGTTGCTCAAGTCCAGGAAATTGGCATTGAACTCAGATGCACAAGACCTTGAATAAAAAAAATCTGAGAGCCATCCTGTTTTAGTAGGTGAAGCTGGAATTGGCGTGTTTTCTTTTCCAAACTGGCTAATTCCTAACAAAAATTGTTTTGACGAATTTGTAGAGCTTAAACCCCAAAACCTTGTGCTTATTTTTCACTCAAGTTCAGTAAAGAATTCGCTGACGCTATTTTGGACAGCAGAAACACAATGTCCTACGTAACTTAAATATTTCATTGAA
Source organism: Lithobius niger (assembly GCA_023313725.1). Lineage (NCBI taxonomy): Eukaryota > Metazoa > Arthropoda > Chilopoda > Lithobiomorpha > Lithobiidae > Lithobius > Lithobius niger. The sequence continues at coordinate 197,273 of JAHWFP010056367.1, forward strand.
AGATGACTTCCTAAAGATGGGTTATGTGTTTACAGAATGCTACTATCGGGTTAAAGTTCCCGATAATAGTTTCGTTGAGTGTCCGGGTATTGTGTTGGCCACATATTAAATTGCGATTCAAACAGTAAGCTTTCTGCTGATTTTGAAGGAAAACACAATCCAGCCTGAAATTCTTAGAGAAAGATTTTCAGCAATCCACAGGCTTACAGCCACATTTCACTTCCAACACTTGCTTTTGGCAGGTCATACCTTCAAAAATCTATAAGTTGAATTGTGAGCCAGGAATAAACGAAATCTGTCAGTCCCTGGCTACTGCTACACCCACAAAATCGGATGAGTTTACTGCTACGGAACAGGAACATTCGTTACATAGTAAACGAGATTCTAACTAAATACAGATGCAAACCTATTTACGTTGACTTTTCGACTCATGTGTCAGACTGCCTGAGTAGGGAATCGAACCCAGACTGCCTTAGCTGGGAATCGAACCCAGGACCTTTGAAACCAGTCCTGGGTTCGATTCTCCGCTCAGGCAGTCTGACATATAAGTCCAAAAGGCAACGTAAATAGGTTTGTATCTGTATTTAGTTACTTCTTGTGAGCCTTTGGCTTTCCCGTTTGTAAACGAAAGTGATGCCAGCATGACTGATGAAAAAGAACACTTATTTAATGGTCTTACGACGTACCTTAGAAGGGTAACACAACGTGCTTTGTGATTGCTTACAACAAATTGAATGCTATAAGCAAGGATCAAAATGCTAAATAATGACGAAACGGTTCAGAGATACCCCAAAGTCCCTCATGAAAAAGATGTATACACATGAGTATACCTTAGGGTATACCTCAGTGTATATTCCTGCTGCATACTCGGAAAGTATACCATTGGGTATACCATTTTTGAAATACCTGTGTATACAACCAAGGTGCCCCCAAATGTATACACTGAAGTATACCAAAGTGTATACCTCGGTATGTAAAAATGGACACACTATATCCAAGGTATGCCTGATATGTATACTCAATAGTATACCGCTTGGGCAGAGGTATATAAACAAATGGTATATACTTCTTCGGTGTACCCAAAGTGGGGGTATACTTGAGGTATACCCAGCATCTATACCTCGAGTACACCCATGGTGTCTACCTTGGGTATACCCAAGGTGCTTGCTTTTGGTACACAGAAAGGTATACCCAAGGTCTGTACCTGAATGTACACCTAGAGTGTACCAACATATACTCGAGATGTATACCCAAGGTGTATACCTTTGGCACAACTTGAGGTATACCTCAGGTATACATTAAATTAAGGTATAATCAAGTATGGTATACAACTCAGGTATACTCAAGGTGTATATCACGGGTCCCTTGAGTATACCTTGATTGTATGTATACCTTGGGTATACCTTACTTAATTATACCTGAACTTAGTGTATAGCTTAAGTATACCTTAAATTGTACCAAAAGTATACCTTGGGTATACACCTCGGTATATGTAGGAATGCTGCAGGTGAGTATACTTTTATGTGCACCAAAAGCAAGCACTCGGGTGTTCATACCTCTGTGGGTATACCTGAGATAAACATTTAGATGTAAACGAGGTGTACACATTGGGATTACCTCAGTATACCCCCACTCTGGGTATACACAAGAAGTAGTAGTGGCACGATTATCGTTAATTTTATAATAGGCTATCACTCAAAACTTTATCGTATGGTACTTTTTCTGACATATTGAATTTCAGCGAACTGACGAGCATAATAAAGTAGTAAAATTACTGGTAGGGTTGTTCATGTTCGGTGAAGTTCATATGAATGTCTGCTTGGGTTTGAGTGACCAGGCAGTCGAAACTGAGTCATATTGTCTATTCCTATTCTAAGAGAACCTATTTTTTAATACCACTTTATTTTACTTTACTTTTACCCATGTAGGCCGAGCAGCCCACTGTAGCATGACACGAATACATAACTTAGTGTGAGTTCTGGTGGCATGGCATAGCGTGAAATGCAAACGTATTATTCCATGTGAAATCACTGCGGTTGGGTTTGGGGAGGCTTCTTCTTGGGGTTAACACCATTGGCTAGCTTTCATTGAAGAAACGAACGGTCGAAGCTCATTATAACTCGCGATAAAACCACTAAAGCACAAAACGCTCAGTGTCATAAGATAAGAATCACTACTATTCTGCTAATTTTCGACAGTCCATCCCCACATATTCTTCAGGCAATTTTGACGAATTTGGAAAATTCTGGCTCACATCTTGTCTCTTATCTTATTTAAAAATGTCGTAGCGCTTACTTTGAAATACGGGAATCATCTTCATAGCAATCGTTTACGCACAATTTCAAATAAATAAAAGATATCAGTATAATATCTTCAGCAAATTTTCGACTGTCAATTCTCTGGAGATGTTGGGGCTCAGACGACAGTATTCTTCAAGCAAAAACAGAAACTTCACTCTATGTCATGTTCGACGTCTGCTTTTCGAATCGGCGTTCGAGCGTAGCCCCCACCACTTGCAAGGCCAGTTTTTCACCTCTCGCGCAGCTCATCATTAAACTCGCTACGGAGCAGAAACTGTATCCATATTTATCAGTTCAACCTTCTCTCAGCTGTGGTGTTGAATAGCCAGGGACTCCAGGCTCCTCAGATGCACATGCAGGTGAGACAGGCAACTGGGAATGCGCTGAAACCCTCCTAGTGTCAAACTCAAACAGAGATGTACATCTGAGGAGCCTGGATTCTCTGGCTATTCAACACAACATGTGAGAGAAGTTTGAACTGATGAATATCCAGCGACCATCCAATCCTGGAATAAAGTTTCTGCTCCGTAGCGAGTTTAATGATGAGCTGCGCGAAAGGTGGAAAACCGGCCTTGCAAGTAGTGGAGGCTACGCTAGAACGCCGATTCGAAAAGTAGAAGATCGTAACGACGAACGAACATGACATAGTGGAGTGAAATGTCTGTTTTTTTTTTTTGCCTGAAGAAGACAGTGAAATTTCTGTTTTTTGCCTTAAGAAGACTGAAGCCCCAACATCGCCAGAGAATTGACAGTCGAAAATTTGCTAAAGATGTTGTACTGATATCTTTTATTTAAGTCTCTTTTCTTTCGAAATTGGTGGTTGTTGATGCTGTGGCCCACTGCACCTCCACAGTATCTACCGGGCATATTCCAATCCTGTAGCAGATACTCGACCTGTGTGGATGGACTATCGAAAATTACCAAATAGTGGTGGTTCTGACCATTTTGTTCTGCAGTAGTTTTATCGCAAGTGGCTAGCTCTTGTAGAAGATACCTAAAATTGTGCAGTTAAACATCAAAATCTTTCAATATTTGGCTTGCAGATCCGAAAACCAGCAGACGTAATTTTTAACCAATGATGGTGCCGATAGATTACAATTAACGTGGCTCCAGTTGAGTGGCTAGAGTTGGTGCTGACAGATTACAATAACACTGGTGCATTTTCAAAATATGTGTTGTAACTTACAGTTGTCTTATTATTTAGCAGCTGCATTAAGTAGACCTAGCTTTTTTTAAAACTAAATACAGGTGCAAACCTATTTACGTTGCCTTTTGGACTTATATGTCAGACTGCCTGAGTGGGGAATCGAACCCAGGACCTTTGAAATCAAAGGCCAAGGTCCTACCGCTGAGCCAGTCTGACATATAAGTCCAAAAGGCAACGTAAATAGGTTTGCACCTGTATTTAGTTATTTCTTGTGAGCCTTTGGCTTTCCCATCTTTTTTTTTAATATATATCTGCTGAAATGAAAATTTTTCATAAAATTGAAATATTAAAAAAAAATTAGATTGTAGCCTTGTGAAAATTACAGGTTAAGCTTCCTCAACGTTGGTGAGGTATAACTGTTGCCGAATTTTTATTTAAAAATTTTAAAAATACTGTACTCCATTTCGCGTGTTTTCTGTAGTAAATTCCTTATTGTTTTTCCTAAGACTAGGATGCTAATTTAAACCAATTTGCTACAGCCTAAAAGCTGGAAATATGTACAGCCTTGGGGATTTTGTGTAACCCATAAGGGCTAGAAATGACAAGTTTTGAATTTACGAAACTGTTAGGGTTAATTCCAAATTCTTCATTCTAGTATTCACGAAATTCAATCATCTCTCCAACTTATTACAACCACTGGCTGTTGAAAAGTAAAAAAAAAAATCAGTTTCTTCAGCATACCTTACTGAAAATTAAAGCGGCTTAACAAGAGTTGTGAACATTTAATATTAAATAACTGGTCAAAACCCATATTTTTTTAAAGTTTAGTTGTCTTGTGATAACGGGAACAATGTAATGTAGGCCCTACATCTACAAAAAAAGACATGAACATGGAGGGTAGGGGTTGCGGGGCCATAGCCTAGTGACTGGGAGAGGGAAATGGTGCAGCTACTCCCCATCATCCAAGAAGACCACAAAGTAGGCAAAATCAAGCAGTCAAGTTAGCAAACTTGATATTTTTTCACCACAAATTCCCGTTTCCTTGAATAGGCCTACTTGGAGGTTTATCTCACTTCCAAGACAAGGCACGGCAAAGTATTTCCAAGAGAACCGGTTAACTCTATTACCATCATTCAGTCACTAAATACAGATGCAAACCTATTTACATTGCCTTTTGGATTTATATGTCAGACTGCCTGAGTGGGGAATCGAACCCAGGACATTTGAAACCAAAGGCCGAGGTCCTACTGCTGAGCCATACTGACACAGCCTTTTTTTTTAAAGGAAACATTCACAGGCAGCATTTAACATGTGCATATCATTTGCACATGCATATGCAAGTGTTAAATGCTGCTTATGGACATTTCCTTTAAAAAAAAAAAGACTGTGTCAGTATGGCTCAGCAGTAGGACCTCGGCCTTTGGTTTCAAATGTCCTGGGTTCGATTCCCCACTCAGGCAGTCTGACATATAAGTCCAAAAGACAACGTAAATAGGTTTGCATCTGTATTTAGTTCTTTCTTGTGAGCCTTTGACTTTCCCGTCTTTAATCATTCAGTCAGTTGGAAAGCATAGTTTAAGAGGAGGTGTCCCCCCCCCCCCTAGTTTTTCCAACACTGAGCATGGTTAAGTTAAACATTGCCTCCGATAATTTTTGGTAACTTCCCTATTGGCCTTGGATGCACGCGACTGGTAATAGAAATACGTGAGCTCACAGCCGTTGGCAGCTCAGGGCCTTACTGAGCGAAAAAAAGGGCTTCGCGAAAATTTACAAAAGTGAAAATTTAATTGGCAATTTTGTTTGGTAGGCTGTTCTGTCCAAATCGTCTCCAAGTGGTTTTGATGCAAATTATTTTTATTTTTAACCTCAGTAAATTAACTTAATTAAAAAAAAAATTGTACAAATCTGGTAAGGATTCCTGTTTTCTGGAATAGTGCATTAAGTTTCTGAACAAATTTTTTAAAGAAAATGTCTAAAAAAAAACAACAGTATTTAGTCGCAATTAGGTCTTTATGAAACAACACGCCAACATTTGCTTAATAATTTGTTGCAGACGTGCTCACTGGGAGCCAGAAATAGGCACTAAAATGGCGTAAAATTTCTGCTTTCGGTAGCTTACAGTTCTCCCCCAGACCACCTACCTGTATTTTCTGGACCCTTTCTAAAGTACCTTTCTTTCTGTAACACTGTCATTTATCAGTTGGCCAAATAAGCCCCCCCCCCCCTCGCTGTAGTAGGTGGCATTAGTAGGCGACTTTTGTTTCATGGTTACGTAAATAAAAAAAAATTACGTGTGCTTCCCAACTTTTTTTTGTCATAGCAGCAGCGTATTACTAATCTGTTCGATTAAAAACACTTGGCCCTACGTCCTAAAGCTGCCTTGAATGCAATATCTTCTGCCCCTCACATAAATATTGATTATTGATTCGTCCCTAACTGTCCAGTCCAACAGAATGCTTGATTAAGTCTGACAATTTAAGAAAAAAAAACATAAAATTGTTTCTTAGGAAAAAGTTTTGCGGATGAATAAGATTCTAAAATAAGTACCAATAAGCGGTAAGGTACTAAATAAAACTTTACTTTTATAATCACAGTAATAAATGCAGATCTCAAACAATAAGTTAACCCTTAACTTCGGCATCAGCATTGTATTCAATTGACACGACACACGTAATCAGTACGCACGATTTCTCCCATAATCTGTTGAAGGCTGTCCTTGCGATCACTGCAGCTGCACACAACGATAATAATATCGTTTTTAACAGTTAATGATGAAATGTCTTAAATTAAAAATCGTTGCTAAATAGTCTTGTTGTCGTAGCAGAACACACCTTGGATCAGTAGCCATTTAGTGTACACAGATTCAAGCACATGTTGCCGTACACAAACGCCTAGGTTACGCTATGGCTAGGCCTACGAATTCAGTACTTTTTTTAAACTCGTCAGTTACCTGTATTCGATCTGTAAAAAGAACAAATCCTGGCTTTCTTGTACTTGTTGTCGTCAATTTTTAGGGTTCGTTTGTTCTCTAAGCCGTGGCAGATTCGTGATTGTTAAAAAATACGTTATCCAAAAATCCGAAGCACGTTTCCCGCACGTAAACATTTTGAAAATCGCCCAATAAACATGGCGCTCATCCACGCAGTGCGCATGATCCAGCCCAGAGCCTCCTACCGTGAACGCCGTACTAGAACACGCAAAAGGTGCCTAAAATCTACCAACGACATAAAATGAGAAGCAGGTTCTGTAGATGCTGCCATCTCGATACCAGCGGCAAAGTTGCAAGCTAACAGGGCTTCTAAAATTTACCAACTGATGGCGGAACTTACCATAATAACTAAACGTTTTGCCTTTTAAGTAGCATTATGGAATGCAGAGCTATTTCGGCCTTTACTGCAGGAGGCTTTGTCCAGCCCCAAGGTCACGGTGATAAGAGTCCATAGCTTCCGTTATTTTAGCTCGCTCTCTCGGCTGCTTCCCCCCCACCCCCTCACCTCTTCTCTCTACCAGGCAGGTAGCTTTTATTTCTGCTAACTCCGCATGCACCCAACTTGTTTTCACGGCAACTATTGCTAGTTCCCTGTCAAGGTCAGCAGTTCAATGAAGTTCGTAATAATTTATTGATTCTTGATGGAAAATCTCTCTTATCACTTTCATAATTTCGAAAAACGCGATGATGTCACTTCTAGCTTCGGTGCAGAAGGAAAGCTAAATCCTCCAATTTTTTTATACTAAAAAATTTAATGCTGACAGGAAAAAAGGTGTAGTTTTGATGCGCTCCCAGCTGAAGGTGAGAGACAATTTTTGCTAGGTAATTCCAATCGGAAATTACTAGGGGCTTTTACATGCCACAATTTACATGAGCACATACATCACACGGCCCTTATCTCTTACCGAAAATGCCAGGGGTGGCTGAGGTCAGGATCGAATTCAGGATCTCTTGCACATGAAATGGTCGAACTAACAATTACGCTTCCTTGTCCCATGGAGCAGCCGAACAATGCAAAATTAAAATTTCTATGTGCCACAAGTCAAGTATGAAATGCGTTACTAAGTGTATAAAAGTATTAGAAAAATTGTTTGATTCTCTGCGGTTTACTTGTATCTGGAAACTTCTTGTCCATTCAGAAATTATTTAAAACACTGTCAGCTTTTTTTTAGGTTCCTTGTACACCAGGTTCCATGTGTACCCCTCTGTATACCCTAGTTAGAAACGGGTATACACCCAAGTATACCAGATGTATCCAGTATACCTGTCCGTATACCCTATTTTTTGCTGGGTGTACACTTGAATATACCAGCTATACAGTTATACCTTTCAGTATACCCTAGTTCGAGGTGGAAGTATACCGAGGTTACTCGGTATACCTCTCTGTATACCTTAGTCTGAGACAGGTACACACTCGAGGGTACCTGGTATATATGGTATACCTTTCAGTATACTCTGGTTTGAGATGGGTATACACCTGAGTATACAAGGCATACCCTTTCCTTTTACTAGGTATACCTGGTACACCTTTCAGTTTGTGTGGTGTACCTTTCGGTATACCTTAGTCAGAGACAGTTATACACTCGAGGGTGCTAGGTATATATGGTATACGTTTCAGTATTCCCTGGTTTGAGATGGGTGTACACCCGAGTATACAAGGCATACCTTTTCCTTTTACCAGGTATACCTGGTATACCTTTCAGTTTGTGTGGTATACATTTCAGTATACCTAAGTTTGAGACGAGTATACATTCGAGTACACCAAGTATTCCTCAGGGTGTACTTTGGTATACCTGTGTGTACTGTCATGTATACACTGTATACCAAAATTGTTAAAAAGTTATACCAGGGTATACAGCTGGTATACATCTTTTTCATAAGGGGTATTAGTGGTTTTTATCTGCGTGAGGCATACTGACAAGTAGGCGTAACGAAACTAGAAAGAGAAGTGTAATTTTTTTGCACCCGATTGGGAATTGCACCTATTCTCGGATAATGTTCATTGTGAAACAATCTCCAGCTTTCTCGTGCTCCTCCATAGCGCAAATGCTTGCTCCTTTCTACTAGCTAAACATTGGAAATTATTTCGATGGCATCTCAATTTTGTCACAAGAATTCCAATAGCATTTAATGGTGGTCGAGGACACCTTGACGATTTTTCCCTCGTGAAGGCTTCAAATAAACATTGAAAAGAACGATTTTTTAAAAAGAGACACATTTTTGTAAAAGAGACAATTTTTTTGTAAAACAGTCAGATTATTGTAAGTTAATATGAGATTGGATTCTTCAAAACCCTAGTGAGAGAGATTCTATAGGATTGGGTGCACCCGTCGAGTATTCATGAATTGCGAATGGTTCTTGGCTTGGTGGGTTTTTTCCGTAAATTTGAGATGTTGTGCTCGGTGATCACAGTGCCTCATTTTTCTGTGCTAAAGGGCAAGACTCCCAAATTTTTCTGGGAAACGGAACCAGAACAAGCTTATCAAACGATCAAGAACGTGTTAGTAGTCAGTTAGTGGCATGTTAGTGGCATGTTAGTGTTTTATTGGCAGCTCTGTTACGCTTAGCCTTTGTCAATTTTGGCCAACACATCTTTATTGGTGTTGGAGCAATTTTATTGTATGTTAGTCCGATAATACGAAGCAAAAGACCACTGATTAAATCTTTAAACATATAATAATTTCGGAACAAAAGTTGTCTAATAGCAAAAAAGAGTTAGTATCATTTAGGTAGTTCAGAAATGGCGTATATATCTCGTAGGTGGCGTCATAACACTATTACGACCACCGAGCTCTTTCGATTTCATCAGAGCTCAGTTGCCCTGACTAGAATGGCGAAGTGTATAGTTGAGCTATCTCAGCTGGATACTAAAATTTGCTTTGTCTCCGAACCCAGAACCGCATCGCTGACGCGTTGTCTAAACGTTTCTGATCTGTAAGACACTTTACTCCTATCACTAACCCGATTTTTATTTCAGCTATTGCTTATGTAACAAATTAATCAGATCAAATTCGTTCGAGCAGAAATATTGCAACACAAAAAATAGGAGTGCTATTGAATCCCAAAATTTAGCCTAAGCACGTATTTGAAGCACGTGTTTCACTACGTTACCAAATTAGCAGCACCTGGTGAGAAACAGTTTAAATGATCTAATTGCGGTAAGTTTTTTACTTTGTAACCGCCACCCTCCCTCCCCTAGCAACGTGAATTTTGTTGTTGGTAGAGTACCGATGTGGTGTTTATTTTCTGAAACAATACTAGAACCAACAATTGAATCGTGTTTTCACATTGTACTTAGCTAATTGTTTTCACGTGTATCACGTATGACTCGCGTTTGATCGTTATTCGACTCCCGAGTTTTGTCTGAGAAGTAAAAAAAACTTTCTCAGCATATTTTATGAGTAACCACTAATTATTGCATCTTCCAAGTCAATTTTCATACCTCAAGCACTTAATTATTATTGTTTTGTTATTTTTTGCACTGATTGATTTGTAAATTGCGGCTAGCCTGGTAACAATAAATATGGATCGAATAAATTCTCCAGTTTTCTGCTTACCTTTCGCGCAGTAAGTTTCTGCTGCACGTTGCATACTGCTACTAAACTTGATTTTGAACAGTGTTGGTCATTTTTGAGGTCCAATATAAGTTGACAACGTGATGAAGCAGCGAACGACTACGTTCATTTTTGTCGTAAAATGTACACACATCGTTTGCCACTACCTGCCTATGCTCGTCTGCTGTTATATTCACCCAGTAGTCGGACGATTCCTGTCAGCAGGAGCCTTTGAACATTACGGTTAAGCAATGAAACCGTAAACACAATTCGAGTAAATTCTAAAGCTCCCTGCTGACCTTTCACGTGGTACATTTACCGCTGAACGTTCCATACTAGCATTAAACTTGAGTTTGAACAGTGCTGGTCATTTTTGAGTTCCGATAAGGTGAAGCAGCGAACGACCACATCGTCAACTACACTCCTCATCGAACCGAAACTTTTAAAACGGACGTCGCATCTAGGCTGCAAGGCTCACAGGGAGCCGGCACGGAGAACAACATACCAATAACAAAAACAGATAAAGAACGAAAATACCGGAATGCCAACTAATAAAGGTGATCGTCCATTTTCACTTCACATCAACTTTTCACTCTTTCTGCCAGATCGATTTGCTTTGGGTTGGATTCGTTTTACGTGGAAAGCTTCATTAATAGTACAGAAGATCGCCGCTCCACTGGGTTGCAGGGGAGGGGGCAATATAACCCAAAGACCCCCTCCCAAAAAAACGTCAAACCAAAAAGAAACTGGACTGCCAAATTTAGTCAACTTCGATTTACAACTCTCCACTTTTTGATGCGTTTCTGCTCTAATATGGCATACGCTACCTCTTTACATCACTAAAGTCTCCACTTGCCTCCCGCAGAGTTGTCTTTATTCCAAAACGTACTACTTTCCAGGCTGCTTACAAAACAATAAAGTCGGTAACGCAATAGCACTTTCAGCGTGAACGAAATCGGCCGCCATTGCTCTCGCATCATTAGCGTGTAAAACCGCAGTCAAACCTTTCGCTCATAGGCCTAGGGTTTGCTACGTACTACTAGTAAATAAATGTCATGAGCAGAGAGTGTTTTAGCCTTTTGGGATGTTTCGTGCAACAAAAATTCGAAAATTTAAAATAGAAGCAACAATTGACTATGAAACTTGTGGTTATGGGCCATTTTGCTTTTCATATATTTTAGAATGAAGATCGGACTGCAGTTCTACACGTAAATGATGCGAGAGCAACGGCAGTCAATTTCATTCACGCTGAAAGTGCTATTTCATTGTCGACTTTTATTGTTTCATAAACAGCCTGAAAAGTAGTAAGGGGAGACTTCAGTGATTTTAAAGATGTATCGTATGTCCATGTTAGAGCAGAAACTCATCAAAAAGTGGGCGGTTGTAAATTGAAATTGGCTAAATTTTGCGGTGAAGTTTTGACGTTTTGGGAGGTCTTTGGGGTTACATTGCCCTCTCCCCTGCAGCACTTAGTAAAGATGAGGTAGCAATCTTGGTGTCTGTAGTATAAATTAGGCTTTCCGCGTAAAAGGAATACAACCCAAAACAATTCGATCTGGCAGAAAGAGTTAAATGCTGAAGTGAAATGAAAATTGACAATTACCTTTATTAGTTGACATTCCGGTGTTTTCGCCCTTAATCCGTTTCTGTTGTTGGTATGTTGTTCCCCGTGCTGGCTCCCTGTGGCCAGGCTGCCAGGAGGGAAGTGACATCATGTGAGCATGAGAGAGTTATACCTTGGTCTGGCTCCCCCACTATAATGTAATCCCTACCCACTATTATTTCACGGTAAAATAAGGTACTATTCTCCAGACCATGGAGATGGTATTTGTTTCTATTTCAGGAACTGATAAGCTATGTCATTAAACTAACAGATGAAACTCGGCATCGTATTCAAGACTGATCTGATCAAGAGAAAGATAACCAACCATTTTTACTTCCATTTTGTTCACATAGAAAATAGCAATGTTCTACATACTTGAACTTAATCTGATATAATAACCAAACAGATTTACATCCTTTTTCTCTAGTAAACAAGCTTAGTTTGTAGACGGAGCCATCGATTCTTATGTCAAGACTTTTTCATACTTATACTAAGGAAATAACTATAACACGATACCGTGTATACATTTTTATTCAACTTATGATCTACAGTGTAAATACAACTTAATAAATTTGTTCTCATTCGGTTTATAGATTTCTTTAACATTGATTTTATGACATGGTCAAGAGCTTTATAAATCGATTACACTCAGTAAGGAAAACTTTACACATTAAATTACAATCGATAATCAAATAGTACAGTCTTGTCGTTGGGCAGTAACACATTTTTATCATAGGAAAATCTATATGTCTTGAATCTGCTGACGTCATTTAGTTCGGCAGTGACTTTATGTCGGGTTATAAGATTTTCTTTCCTTCTCTGGTGGCTTCGTCCAAGATAAGGTTTAACATAACTTCATAGTTGTGAAGTGCGATATGACTGTGCAGTGCAATGCCCTTGACTGAATCACCTGACGACAGTTTAAAGCTATAGTTCTTTGGGCCACCACTGACAAATTCAGTTATATATGCATCTACACCATAGTCAGCAAGTTCGTTAGTAAGCGTTCCAAGGTAATCAGAGATTTGATGCGAAAGAGGATTGTGACCTTTCTTACATTTTACGACGAGGCTGTCAGTGTCAGGTACAAAATGGCAGGAAGTCTTTCAGCTTCAGCCACCAGAGTTGGGGCATTCTTACCAACCTCTCTGAAGAGCGAATACAGATGTTATCAGGCAAGAGCAGTGGTAAAGGCAGCAAGTACGACACTGATACTACCGTTATCCTAAACGAATTCCTCACTACGACCGTATACAACAAGGAGTGTCCATAGGATTGACCATATGAATGTGATAAATTACTATGGCTTCACTTTCCAACAGTTTGTGCTATCGTTCAGTGGTAGAACATATTCTGTCTTTGATAGGTTTGGCCTCATACCAAATCGTCCCCAGAAACTGTTAGTTGCAAACTTTAATAATGTACTCAGTCCTGGGTTGTGGTTAATTTTAGTACTGTCAAGTTCAATCTTCTCAACTCTGAAGTAGTCTTCGATGTATTTCTTCTTGTTGTCTTCAGATTCACCAACCTAAGCTGGATACAAAGTACTCAGTAAACAGACCACCCTTTCCTCCACGATTTTCAAGTTTATCTCTTTCCTGTCCAGACTCAGTAAAGTGCCAAATATCATGTTTCCAGAATCTTATACCCAAGCTCAATGGCTTTATCGACTTCAGGAGTAACCTATCTTCCATCCAATGCTCGCTAAGATATGGAATGACTTACAACGTTCCTGTTGTCTTGTATCGGCTCAAGTATGACACAAAGGAAACAGCCATTTACCCTGACTATTGCGCCATAATAGTGGATGATAAAGTTTGCCAGGGGGAGGAATCTTATAATATACTAGACCAACATATTGTGTACCTGTGATGATATCAGGATGACCTACAGGTAGTCTACCAGTCTTATTGGTGTAAGGATAGAGAGATGTAACATTATATAATCATTTCATTATCCCCACAGACAGAATATAACTGGAGTGTGTTTGTACGACAACCAGGAAATGCATCACGAAGTTGGAGAGGTGACTTAAAGTTTAAATTACTAATAAATTGTCTCATCTCTGCATCCTGTTGCAAAATCCTCTTTAAGTTACTCTCCCACATGGTGAAGACAGTGTAGCCTCTGGAACAGAGATTTTCTTCACAGTCAAGGGTCTTTGCATGAAGCTCACCCATGATACACTGCATGAGCGGGTTCCACCATAAACTTCAGGATCACCGTGGTAGATGAAACCATAAAATTCTAGAATAGTATTTCTATCACCATTGAATCCATCCGCAAAGTACCTGTCTATCTTCTTCTCACCATGTAAACTTCTCGAATTCTGGTATTCGCAACCATCTTTGTATGCTCTTCATGCGATCGACTACTGTGCTATAACACTGTCACATCGATTTGCCCTGTAGTTTTGTGCAGGTATGACACCAATACTATTCGAGTCCATCCAATTCTGTCAAAAGCTTTGTGACAGTCTGATGTTAAGGTGACACATGTTTTGAATGGATCGATGTGAGCAACTGACTGGAAGAGTTCCTTAACTTGTTAACATGCCTCATACAACACTGTTGCATTCACATTACAGTAGCGTACCATTTCGCCGTGTAGGTTATACTTGATAGTCGGGTTAGCAGCATAACCTTGGAATTCTTCTCTATACCAGGCTTCCAACTTCTTTTTCTCTGCTTCTGCAAGTTTTTCAGGCTGAAAGTAATGAAGTCCAGGAAATTCATCTTCGTAGAGCCGGTTTTCTTCAGTATTGATTAAAAAGGGAAATATCCTTTTTGATCAGGGAGGAAAAACATTTTGCTGAGATTTCCTAACTTTGCTGGCATGAAATAATTACTGTCAATGTACTTAAAGGAAAACTATCCAACAGCTACTTCAAGAGACAAGAGTTTTGAACCATTGAAGAGAACTTTTGGATGGAGATTTTTAGAAAGAATGTAATATAGTGCAAAATAACTGTCGAATCCTCTAGAGAAGTGGGCTACAAGGACACACTGGGGACGGTCCTTCTTCATAACACGACGTTTCTCTTCTGGTGGTGGTTCGTCAGAAGAAATACAGCTTAAAAATCCAGTCGAAGAATTCAGTATCAAGTCTTAACCCAAAGGTAGTACCATCTTCGTGCTGAGCAGACACCCAACAAACAAAGTATTTCCCCTCAGCATTACGACGGTCTCAGTTTCCCAAATTATGTAAATTTGCTTCGAAGTTGAAGATGAGGGTGTATCTATGAGCTCGTCAGCTTCAGGGTCACACCTGTTGATAGTAGGTAAGGAAACATTTGATGTTTGTGATTCCCTCTGAATGAAACACTTACGGTCATCATGAATACTATCTTCTTTCAATTCTTACATTTGATTTCATTACACAATATACTACCAATGTGCATGTAGCCACACTTATTACATCGTTTCTTACTTCCACACAGACCAGATTCAAGAAGGAATTGAAGACAAAATCTACGCTTAAAATACATACTGCATCTATCGCACTTAGTGTTTGCATGACCAGACTGATGGCAAAGAGCTGACTTGCAACTCTAACTTTCACCTTTACAAAAATTGTTGTACAGCATTTATCATAAAACCCATCAGTACAGAAATAAGCTGCTACAGACGTGATGACTTCAAAATGGTTGTTATACCATAAAATATAAATTTGTTTTGGTCTTGAGACTTCTCCTTTGAATACGAGTTGGAACGATGCTTCAGCTGAATAAACCAGGATTTGATAGTCGGACAAGTAATTCTAATATGCTTGGATTTCTTTAAGACCGCAATCTCCTTCAGGAACGCCTGCCCTCTTATGCAACTTCTTTGCAGAATTACATTGATTGCTACTTGTATGTGGCAGAAGAGCCTTCTTAGCCTGCCCTTTTACATTACGAGCACTGGGTCGATGACTGTTATTATCAATACATTCACTCCGACACACATTTTTGTAATATTTTTGGCATCTTTATTGTCTGGTTCAGCTGTTTTATCGGCATGTGCTTTTCGACTTATTAAACTCCTGGCTAAGCAAAGAGAATCTCTGTTTTTTTTATACGAACGATGCGAAATACTTTTCACCGAAAAAAACACCAGGGCAAGAATAAACCTTGAATCACTTATTATCCTTACTCATGTACCTCCTGTTTACAATCATTTAATTCCAGAATGCAAATTTCTAAAAGAATATTTTCCAGTTATCAACAACCTTAACTTAACAAACTCAGCAAGTTCAAGAGAAAGCCGTCTAACTAAACCACCCTATTTAATTTGGGCCAGGCCAAATTATTCTGAACCACGTGACATCACTGCCTCCTGTCACCTCTCTTCTTCCGGGCGCCCATCCGGTTACATGTTGTATCATTTGGTATGTTATATATATTTTTTAAATTTTAAAGTTTTAGGCCTTGACCATGCCTGAATGGTTTGATTTTATAGACTTGGTGACTCGGCAGATCTTGTCATGATTTTTAAAAATGTTTTTGTGTTTATTTTTACCTAAAGACGGGAGGTTGTCCTCCCGAAACGTAGCGTAGTTTTATTTGTGCACGATACTGGCTGTTACTCTATCTTATCTATTTTTGACGCACAGCCTCCAAACCGCATCGATCTGATTTTGAGTATCCTGGGCAACGCAAACAAGGGGTATTTGCAAGTGCCATTGGATGATGAAAGCAAGGGTAAGAGCAGTTTTCGTTGCAACCGCGGTTCATTTTTCTTTTATGTCATGCCCTTTGGACTTAAGAATGCACCAGGAACTTTCGCCCGGATCTTTGAAGAAGTACTCGATGACTCACTTTTTCATCATTGCATGGTCTTTGTTGATAATTTATCCATGTTCAATAATTCATTCGTTGAGAACATTGAACACCTGAATGACATTTTAACGAGATTGGGGAATGACGGCTTCACTGCTAATCTTCACAAGGTTCAACTATGCGC
Organism: Lithobius niger; assembly: GCA_023313725.1. NCBI lineage: Eukaryota > Metazoa > Arthropoda > Chilopoda > Lithobiomorpha > Lithobiidae > Lithobius > Lithobius niger. The sequence continues at coordinate 213,809 of JAHWFP010056367.1, forward strand.
TCAAGAAATAACTTATCTCGGGCACGTACTTCAACCAGGCCAACTGAGACCCGAGCCAACAGCAGTGAAGACGATCCTACATGCGTCAAGGAGCTCCGATGTCAACTCGGATTGTTGACTTTTATTCACAATTTTTGCCTACCTATCATTTGGCAGCTATGCCTCTTTTTTATCCGTTGAAAAAAGACATGAAATGGCACTTGTCAGATGAATGTAAGAATGTGGTGAGCGAACTAAAGTCTGGGCTCATTGATTGTGTACTAAAACTCCCAGATTTGTCTGCAAAGTTCAGCATTGCCTGCGACGCGTCGGAAAGTAGCATAGGTTGCATAATTAGTCAGAGGTGCCTGGTGAGGGACTCAAACCTGTGGCCTTCGCCGGTAGGAGATTAACCAGCGCTGAAAAAAAATACTCCACGACTAAACAAGAGATGCTTGCGGTGATTTATGCTGTCAAGAAATTTAGGCCTTTCGTTGAAAATACTCGATTTGAACTTCAAACAGATCACGCCTGCTTTACAGCCCTGCGCAATATGCCTAACCCTTCTGGAAGACTTGCTAGATGGATAACGGAATTAGAAGGATTAAACTACACCATGAAATGGCTGAAAGGGATAGAAAATCAAGTAGCCGACTATCTTCCTCGTATGCATGAAGACCCAGAAATGGCCGACGACTGCTACGACGGGATGGAGGTAGAGGAGATGAAGATAGAGCTGAGCAACAGTGACTTTCTTTCACTTGCTGAATTTCAGGAGGCTCAAGAGAAAGACCCCGTTGCTCAAAGGCATATTAAAAGATTACAGGATGAAAGTGGCAGTTTCACTAAAAAGGTACCAAATCCTGGGCATTTTGTTATGCGTCAAGGCCTATATACGAAGACATTTCAGTCACGTAACATTCGCGACCAGGTGACTGGTACAATTTCCTACATTACATCGTTTGCATGAGCACCTCACATGGTACCACATGAGAAGATCAGTTTCCTGCTTCATTCGCTCCTGCCCTACATGTCAAGTGTGTAAAGCTCCTAACACCAAGCCGGGAGGCTTACTTCAAGTAATATAGACCCCCTGGCCCTTTCGTTAACATCAGTTTGGATTTAATTGATCCGTTGCCCACTGCACCAGGAAATTTCAAGCATATCCTGTTAGTTGTCTGTGAGCATAGTGGTTGGATCGAACTCTTTCCTTTAAGAACTGCGAAACTCAAACAGGTAGCGATGGTGGTTGAATGGTGGATATCGCACTGGGGAACCCCCTAGCAAAACCTAATGGACAGAGCGGCCATTTTTAAATCTACAGCATGGATTAAACTGCTTCAATCACATGGCATCAAGTCTGACCTAACTTCGGCTTACCACCCACAGAATGATTTAACGGAAATTTGTAGTTAATCTGTTAAAAGTATGCTGTGGGCGTATATCAGTCGACATTCGGAATGGGCTTCTAAGAGGAGGTTTTTAGAGGACTCCATTCAACGCTCGTGTTAAAAAATTCCTTAAAGCACTCGTTACCAAAGAAAAAATGACACAAAAATGACGAAAAATATTTGAAGGTCGACCACCACCCCCCTTGCATTTTTCCCCAGATCAAAACCCACAAGCCCGGTTTTCCTCTCAGGATAATTACGAGTGGGAAGACTACCCCCAACATTGAGCTTGCGTGCATCCTTAAACCCATTCTAAAAGAACTCGCTGAGGGGCGCCATACTACCCCCAATGCACTCAAAATTGTTCACGACCTGGAAGGATATCAAGTGCCTCCAGGGTTTGAATTTGTTTCCTTTGATGTCGAAAAAATGTTTCCATCATTGGACCAAGAGCTAATCATTACGGAAATCTCTCGAAAATTAACAAATGAACCCTCCCCCCCCTCGCTCCTCAAGCTTGGGTGGAATAATGATACTTTCATCAGTGCAGTAAAAGTCATTTTTGAAACCACTTTCTTTGAATATGGAGGCAAATTTTACCAACAAATCAATGGTGTACCGATGGGAAGCCAACTTTCAACTTTCTTTTGTGACATAGTCCTCAATGCAGTCGACAATAAATTGGTTGAAAAATTTCCACAAATTAAATATTACAAGCGATACATCGACGACAGTTTAGCACTTCTACCAACACAACTTAAGTTATTAATCCTTGAGTTTCTCAACAGCATCACTAAATCACTCACTTACACTATGGAGTCCTCTAAAAACAACGCCATCCCCTTTTTAGATGTAAACGTCATTATTAACGATAATAGCCTAATCGAATTCACGCACTTCAGAAAAAGTATGCAGTCGACTCGCACCCTGCATTACAACTCCTATGTTGATGCCCACTACAAAAGTAATGTAGTAATAAATGAAGTTAAACGTGTTGTCTCACACACCAGTAATGCTGACTTATTGCAGCATGAATTTCATTACATCTTGCAAAAGTATGTCGAGAATGGGTTCCCACTCGGGTACGTTAACAAATTAATTTCAAAAGCATTGAACCCCAAAACGGCCCCCCTCCCCCCCTACGAGTTTCATTGCTCTGCCATACTTCAAAGGCATCTCTGAAGTCCTTAAGAAGAAACTTAACATCAATAACATCCGACTTGTTTCAAACAGTCACCAAAATATTAAGCAGCTGACAATGCACCATGAAAATAAACACAATAACAAATCAGACGACCTGCTTTCCACACGCAATACTGTTTATAGAATTCCCTGTACGGAGCCAACCTGTACTGCTACATATGTAGGACAATCCTTTCAAAAACTTAAGGAACGTATGGCATCCCATAAATCAAACTTTAAATTAAAAGTCGAATCAAATTCTTTAGTGCAACACTGCCTAGCAACAGGCAAGTCGCCAGACAAATACGCAACAGGTCACACCCCCGACTTGGACAAGGTCCAAATTTTGTTTCGTGAGAAATACACCAGGGCAAGAATCAATCTAGAAACATTGGTCATCCATACACATACACCACCCGTACATAACCACTTAGTGCCAGATAACAAATTTCTAAAAGAATATTTTCCTGTAATTAAATCACTTAAACTCGACTCTTTTGCCAGGCATTTTGTAAAACCAACATAACGAATGCATCACACCTTTGAAACACGTGACCCCGATTTGCATACACCTTGCTTTGCGACGTGGCATCCAACGGAGCTGGTGGGTCGTTGCTTTTCGGCTGCCATTTCTGCCTCTTTTGAGGGGAGAAATTGGCGGTTGTTATCCGTTTTAAATGTATGTTTTATGCTTTTAATATAGGTTGACTTAGTGGCTTTTGCCATGCTTTAATTTTATTGCTAACCTGAAGACGAAAATTGTTAATTTTCGAAACGTTGTTTGTATTTTTATGTAGCACTGCTTGGTTTGCCTTCACATAATAGTGAACAGCAAGATAAATCGTCTACAAATCTGCAGCCAGTGGTTGATAAAGATAAAGACAAAATTTGTGCTGTCCCCTCACAAGCCAATGCCAAGGGGACCCTTTGTAAGGCGAACCCCGCCCCGCAATCGCCTTACAATATACGCAAGATAGATGCGAGGAGGATAGTTACACGCTTGCATCATTTTAGCCACCACGACACGCCTACTCGCCTATTTTTACACTCGTCCTGATCAAACGGGTGTTGACGGTAGTGGGGGAAGACCGGACTGATCACCTCAAGACCGGATCTGTATGGACAAACGTGTGTGCATCATTTGAGAATTGAGGATTATGGACTTCTTCAGAAATTTGACTGTTGACCTGGTGTTTATTTGTGCATTGAAAAGATCGGCAAGGCCGATAATTGACGTATTAATTTCCATAGAAGTGGAGAGCGACGCGATTCTGTTGAAACGTCAACACTTATGGAATTTTCATCCCTCATTTAAAAAGGGGGTTACAAGACAATGTTGGAAACTCTTCAGTGTGCTGGAGGCGTGGAGGAGTTAGGTTGTGTCTCGCGCTTCTTTTTCAATAATTTTTACTTGTGTTTGAAAAATCAGAAATGAGTCGTTTTCCAGCACCATCGTCGTGGACAACCTGGGAGATGAGGTTTCAGGCCAATATGGCTGGGATTCGTGAGTGCGGCGGAGATTTAGAGGTATTGCTACCTTTGGATTTGTCGTGTTTCGGCCGTCCTCAGTCAGCTAGGCCAGTGTCTATGCGGACTGGAACATTGGTTCCTCGAATTCGAACGGAGTAGGTTTCCCTGGCACGTCAGCCCCACTTGCAGTTAATGGTGAAGTGCGCTTGGGTGCTCGTTCAGTGTTAGTGGTGTTGGTTTTGTGTTTGCATCGATCTGTTTAATTTTCAAGGTGACGCATCTATGATGTAAGTACTTTTAGATGCGTAGAAGCATCAACTTCTTTACGTTTTAATTTTTTTCTGTGTGTTGGTTGTTACTGTGTGATCAATATGAGCGTTTTAAAATTTGAATGCAGGCAGGGGTGTGAACAAATTCTGGTGGCTTGATACGAACTTGAACTCTCTATCAGGCTGATAAAATAAAACTAACTAAGTCATTGGGGCAGCCCGACGCATGATCCTACCCTGCCATGTGGACTAAAAAACGCAGTGTGTGTATATTTGTGTTTTTATTATTTTTTTTTAAACGCCTTATGTTATATACATGTATGTCGTGTTTGATTTTGCTTTTTAAGGTTAAATGACAATTTCGTTTGATTTGCATGATACTTTTGATGTAATTTATTTTATGAATTTGTGTGTATTTGTTGTTGTTTACGATGTTTTGATTTTTGAAAGTGTTTGATTGTAACATTTATTGTTATTTGCTTTATTTGCTTTTGCGTAAATATGTCTTTGTTTATCGGGCACACACGAAACAAGGGTTTTCATTTTGAGGAGGGGATGCTTTATAGGCGATCCCTAAATGGGAGAGTTATTGCCATTTTTTCTATTTATATATAAAGTGTGAATGGATTTACCTTTGTGTTTGGCAGTTTTTTTTGTGTGGGCTATTTATCACACCCCCCTTAGAATGAAATTCCTTGAATGGGGTAAGTATTTTGTGTCTATTGTATGCATGTGGGGGAAAATGTATTTATATATTATTTTTCATGCATTTATTCTGTTTGAAAGTGTTCATTGATGTTTAAAAAGTATTATTCTCTTTTTTGAACATGTTTGCATTTTGATTGTTTATGTGCACGTTATTATTTTTTTTAATATTAGCATTGCTGTTGCATTTATGTGTATGATTTGTTCTTATATTATTGTTTTAATATTTTGAATTTGACTTTAAGTTTTGTCAATTGGTTGATCGGTGTATATTGTAGTATTTCCGTTTTTGTTGTGTGATAGAAAATTTGAATTCAAGTTTTTGGTTTGAAATTGTTCCCTTAAAATTTTGGAATGTGTGTGTCCGTAATTGGGTGGCGTTGCGTAAGATTTTTCACTTTTCCTCCCTCCCATACTGTGCGCAAACCCTCTTCTTTTCTGACCTCTTCTCAGCATCTCTTCGCAACTCTTTCTCTTTTGCAACACCAAAGATTTTACTGGAGTATTAAATTTAGTCCGACCGGCTAGCAGGATAACAATCACGCCTACAATTATGGTTACGTTAATCTGATACAAAATGACAAAAATGTCTGTTTTACCTATTGATTTGTTTATTATGTTGTGGTGTTTGTGTATTGGTTCAATTTTTATATGTAGTGTTCAGTGTTGTGCTTTGAATGTTGAATGTTTTTGGGCATCACATTTTAAACTATTGAATTTTGGGTTAATAAGTTTCAAGTTCAATTGTTTTTTTGAGTTAAATAATAAGTTTTTGGTTTTTTAATCAAGAAATATATGGGGGCTTGAAAGTTTAATTAATAGTGTCGGGTAATGTGTATGGGATGTGTCAAAAATAGAAAAAAATTGTTGCATCTGGTTAAAAAAATATTTTTTTGTGTGTTTTGAACTTACATTTGATATTTCAAAATATTTGTATGTATTTTGTTGTTTGCTTGTTTGTTCTTTTGTTTGTTTAGTGTTCCTCTCATGTTCAAATGTTTTTCATATGTTTTGTCATGTTAAAAATTTAACATTGAATAAACGGGTAACTCCGGATTTCGACCTTGAGTGCGGGTAATATGCGGAAGTATTTTTCTAAGGGGACTTGCGGGTATAGTTGGGGTGACATGGTATTAAAAATTTTATTTTAAGGTTTTAGCTAAATTTTTTCGAGGGGGAGAGGATGTAACATGTTCCTATGGACTGCTAAATAGAAGCCATGTCTCATATTACTAGAGGGCACTATACAGGTGTATGGTTGCCCTATATTCCAAATTTACTGCATCATCTTTAACTTTCACCTCTGGCGCTGGGGCCGACCTGTTTCCTTACTGGCCGACCAGCCCCAGAGAGGGTTATCTTTGCATTTCAATGGAAGACTATGCGATAATATCACACAGGATTGTAGTGAAATGCGTGGGTGGGTAAAAAAGGGGAGTTGCATTCATTTCTTAAGAATTAGCCAGTTTTGATCAAGATGCAACTTCAATAGAGTTTGACATCCATTTCTGTAGAATTACGAAAGGGCTAAATCCGGAATGGTGAGCGACCAATCGTGTATAAATATCGAAGGGCGCCCACCAATTGGGATCTTTAGCGATAGACAAAAGGCTTAAATGGTTGGTCGTGACTTTGTCTCTCCAACTTATATTTTGGCTAACGTTATTTTGCTGGATCAATGCTAATCTTCATGTCAGTTGTGTGTTTTTCAGTTCCCCAAATTTGGCAAGTAACTTTTAGCTATAACTTTAATGCAGTACTGTACTTAGTTATGGTCTTCTTACAGTGCATGCTTCCTAAGTGTCCCCTAGCACTTGGGTTTAACTGGTTGACTCTGATGTAAACCATTGGTGTGCTTATTTGCCTTTCAACCACGTTACAAGTATGGAAAGTCAAGGGCATTACACAGTCATATCGCACTTCACAACTTCTCAACTATGAACTTATGTTAAACCCCATCTTGGACGAAGCCACCAGAGAAGGAAAGAAAATCGAATAGCCCAACATAAAGTCACTGCCGAACTAACTGACCTCAGCAGAGTCAAGACATATAGATTTGCCTATGATAAAAATGTGTTACTGCTCAACTACAAGACCGTACCATTTGGTTAGTAATTTGGATAGTAATTTAATGTGTAATGTTTGTCTTACTGAATGTAATCGATTTATATAACTCGTAACCATGTTATGAAATCAATGTTAAAAAATCTGTTAACCGCATGATTTAAAATGTATCAAGTTGTATTTACACTGTAAATCATGAGTTGAATAAAAATGTATACACACTGTCGTGTCGTAGTTATTTCCTTAGTATAAGTATGAAAAGTCTTGACATTAAAATCGATGGCTCCGTCACAAACTAAACTTGTTTACTGGAGAAAAAGGAAGAAAATCTGTTTAGGTATTATATCAGATTAAGTTCAAGTTTTTAGAACATTGCTGTTTCTCTATGTGTACAAAATAGAAGTAAAAATTGTTGGTCTTCTTTTCTCTTGATCAGATCAGTCTTTAATACGATGCCAAGGCATCTATCAGTTTAACGACATATCGTATCAGTTCCTGAAAAAAACCAAATACCCTTTCTATAATCCGGAGAATAGTACTTTATCTTACCGTGAAATAATAGTGGGTGGGGCTCAAATTAGAGTGGGGGAGCCAGACCAATAATAGTGGGTTGGGGTTTAAATTACAGTATGGGAGCCAAACCAAGGTACAACTTTCTAGCATGTGTATTCACCCAATGATGGAGCGACTAAGGGAAAATGGTTCAGTGTGGAGTTGTGGACTGTTCGTTTACACTGTGGTGTGACGTCATATTAACCGTTTCCGCCAAAGTGTCCGAACATCCATTCATAGTGCTGCAAGGAAGCACATCTCAAAAACGTGATCAGTGGATTTGCACACAACAAACAAAAGCTTTCTGTTGACCGTTATTAGCTGTTATTGTCACACACAAAATAAAACTAAAAAAACTAGAAAAAATATTTACTTTAGTAAAAAGCAAACTATAATAAATGGAAATTAATTTTTTTGGGGTTTCTATTTACCGAGTTATCGTTTCCGCAACGGGAAGTTTCCACTTCCAGAAAGGAGTTTTCGATCCGTTTTATTTGAAAGGTTTGCACACCAACTACTGACGTCACGTATTTCTGTGAACTGTGGATCCAATATGGCCACGTTTCTCTATCCCATGAATCGACACTACTCTGGAATAAGACATTACCGAACATTCAATATGAAACGTAAGCCATACCGCTCCGAACGTAAAAATTGTATTCGAATGTATTTATGTACCGAAATCCAATCGACAACATGATTGAAAACGATAAAAAGCTATGCGCGACCGGGACATAGGCTGCTTGCAGGTGCTTTACTCGGCTGCTAGCGGCATTAGATGCCACAAATGACAATACGGTTCATGCTGTACGAATTTATTCATAGTTGCGTAAAAAAAAAGAAACAATCGGAATTTTAGTCCCTTACTACCCAAAATGTGTTCTAACCAAAAAAATGCTTCGTTTTTTTCTGTGACCGGCTTGATAACTATGTTTTCTGAATAAAGTTGTTAATTTGTAGCACATCCTAACTAACTCGGCCAGTGCTGCAATTAAGGGGAGGGGGAGTGAAAAGGACAAGGCATTCGGGCCCAGCAGATAAGGGAGCCCTAAATTCTGAGCAGGGGCCCCAAATTTGTACATAAAACTACTGTAAAATAGTTTTATGTACAAATTTGGGGCCCCTGCTCAGTTAGGGCCCCCATGCACCCAAAATTTTTCTGTCTTTTGAGGTCTATACATTTCACTCTTGTGTCCCCCTTTGACAGAGTCTAGTTGCGGCACTGTATAGTCACCTGTTTGTGTTGTTTACATATGTGCAATCGCTGCGAAGCCAACGATTTTGTTAAATCGTGTTAAACCATCATACTGTGTTACTAACACACAACTTTTTCAGGAATTACAACATAGGGCATGCCAATACTTAACTAAGTATCTTTTCTTACGTTTGGCTTAATAGAAACAATTAAAGTTGTTTATTTACATTTCACCCCCTCCCCCACCCCCTTCGTTACCGAGGGAGGGCACTGATGAAATTGTATTGTTGCTTTTTGCATATTTCCTCGTCTGGTAGCAAATTAGTCTGATAGCCAGATTTTTATAGCCAATCAGCAAGTTTTTTTTTTCGTTTTGTTTTTTGGGGGGAAGGGGGTCTATACCCAGTTTTTTGCATGTTATGTTGCAAATTTAGGAGCACCCCCCTTTCCTTTTGTCCAAAAGTTTACACCTCTAACCAAAAAAAAATGTCTCAGTCATCAATGCATCCCTCGACATTTTCCCACGGCCAAGAAAAAAAAGTTCTCTTTTCTTCCGTTCCTGCCCGCCAATTCTTCCCTCCTCCCCAATCGTGCTTTGGAATTAGAAATGTTCAGTGGCATACATAAATATTTTGTCTTGATAGGGCCAAATTTTACGCCTCTGCTAGAAACGTGTGACCACTTCAGTTGTACAGAATAATTATTTTTCTTGCTTGTCGTAAAGTATGGCTTCATAAAAAAAAGTTTTGCAGAAAACAGCAAATAAATGACTTTACAAGGACTTGTACCCCTCTCTCCAGGTTATTCACGCCAATGGAACAACAGGGGAGGGAAGGAGTGGGAAGGAAGCAATTGAGTGAAAAATAATGTTAAATTTTGAAAATATCACTATATGCGTTTAGTTGCAATGTGTCTATGAGTTTAGTTTCTACGCGTTTCTTCTTTGGCTACATCTATGAATGCCTTCGAAAAACCACCAAGCCAAACTCGACCAAACTCAACCTAACTCATCTGGAGACTACTGGTACCTTTAACAAACAGAAACCCCATGAGCAAACTTTGCTCTGCCTCCAAACTGGACGAGTTTGGTTGAGTTTGGCTTGTGGTTTTACAATGCCGCTTATTACAGTTGGAGGTAATACAAAGTCACCTCCAGCGTGGCCGGCTCCTGCATTCAACCATTGGCCTCAACCGGAAGTAAATTTGTTACGCGATAACTGGTCTATTGGTGCTTCTTCTCATACCAAAATTACCGTTCTTCTTTGTATTCACCTGTGTTTGTTGTCTCGGGAACGAGCCCTCCCCACGCAGCAATGTTGAGCCATCATACGTACTGTGATATTATATAAGTCCATGCTGTGGTGATGATGTTTTTCCGTTGATGGCATAGTACTACTTTCCTCCAAGTCATATTCAAAATTCCCACCAGTGATATATATTTGTGAGATTTGTCATTAACTGGTCTGATAAATTCTAACCAACCTAATCTTAGTGAAATATCGCTACGTGAGTAGATGGATAGTGCTATTTTCGTCCAGGAGAATCAGACAAGATGACCGCCCCCATGCAAACTGGAAGTGCCGCCATTTTGGAAGAAGACCATCAATTTGGAAGGTCTTGACGTTACATCCGGCCAGCCATTTTGAATGACGTCACATTCGGCCCGCCATTTTGAATGATGTCACTTCCTGGCTGCCATTTTTGGGTTTCCCAAATTGAAGGTCTCCTTTTTGGGGTGTCCCAAATTGAGGTCGACCATTTTGGCGTTTCAGTTTCAATTTCAATTCCCAAAATTATTTAAAATGCCCATAACTCGGGAACCGCCGGTCCTAGAGCAAAACGGATCGAAATTCGACCACCCTTTCAAGAACCCACCGACCACAGGGGTTCCCAGCTAACTGATGGTCCACCCAAAATTTCGTAATACGAATTTTGGGAGTTGACCCACCCCAATAACTTGGGAACCATTGGTCCTAGAGAAAAACGGTTCGGGATTTAGCATCCCCAGGCTGTACCCTGTGTGTGGGCCTCCTCGGAAATTAGGTACCGTCATTTTTGGGAGTTGGTCCACCCCAATAACTTGGGAACCGTTGGTCCTAGAACAAAACGGTTCGGGGTTTAGCATCCCCGGGCTGTACCCTACTCGTGGGCCAATCCGAAATCTGGGTACCACCATTTTGGGAAGTTGGCCTACCGCGTAACTCGAGAACCGTTGATCCTAGAGCAAAACCGTTCGAGATTTGGCTTCCCCAGGATGTACCCTACGCGTGCACCTCCCTGGACTATTGACCGGGTGGCTGCCACCGAGTTCATTGTGTAAATAACTGGCAAATACTCGGGAATCCGGTCTCCCCTTTGGTCGGGATACCGGATCATTTCACTGCTACTGGCTTCCCCTCGTATCATTGGGGTACTGTGCCCCTCCGCCCCATCAAGGATGCAGTTATCAGAGGGGTGGGATGGGATGGGAACGGTTGGGATCGGGACAGTGTCACGACCGCCTGCACACCTTGGTTGGACTTGCCAAAGACCAAAGTACTCCGATGGTATAGTCAGTCGTGTGGGACATGCGTGTTAAAGCGTAATGTCTAGGACAGCAATAGGGCCTCCTAGGACAATTGCTAGGATGCGGGTGTTGCATTCTATAGGTTTCGTAATTGAGGGCATCGGGTTGGCTCACACACCCCACAACATGGCATCTTCCGCAGCCTTTACCTTTCCCCGCTTAATCCGCTTCACAGTAACCTGGTTGCGTCGCCGGTGAAGGGAGAAATCGCTTCGGGGGGGGGGGGGATTGAGCCTTAATGGCGCGTCGACAACTTGGTCATTAGCCAATCGCTTCGGGACGGTACCATCCTCGATCGGGGAACCATTCCGGCATCGGTTTTCAACCCGCGTCTTCGAGTCGCTCGTAAATTTTGGATTCTTCAACAGTGGAAACTCCGCAGGCTCCGCAGCCTCCTCCCGGCTCAAATTTTTCACCCTAGTCACCGAGTTGAGCAGATGCGGAATGAGGGGGGTTGAATCTTTGGGAATGTACCCACGTCGATCGGGGAAATCATACTGGTACTGCATCTTCGAGTAGAGTAACATCGGATTGGGCTTAACATACGAAAAGTTTTTCAACCGACCCTGCGCAACATCTCAAGGAAGTGCGGACCCGTAAGCATAACTCGGGAACCTAGCGCATCATCGGTCCTAGAACGAAACGGGTCAGGATTCGGTTTCCTGGAGGGTGCCCTATGTTGCACCGACTTCATTTTGCGATTAATTGCCCGTAACTTGGGAACCGTCGGTTCTAAAGCGCAATGGGTCGAGATTTGGCTTCCCCAAGTGTGCCCTACGCTGCCACCTAGTTCATTTCACCATTAACCGGCCATAACTTGGGAACTGCTAGTCCTAGAGCGAAACGGTTAGAGATTCGGCTCCCCGGGTGCACCACATGCCGCCACCGAGTTCATTTTTTGATTAACCGGCCATAACTCGGGAACTGTAAGTCCTAGAGCAAAACGGTTCGAAATGTGGTCTTCCTTAAACCCCCAACCTCAGTGACTCCATCACAAGGCTGCCGCCAAGTTCATTTTTTCTTCACTGCTACTGGGTACCGAGCCTCTCCACCACTTCTTCTGCCTCTTCCTCAAGTGCAGTCTCACAGTCATGGTCTCACCTCTCAAATTAAGCGGACAATCGTCCTGGTCTATGCCAACTTGAACCCAAGCTCGCATCCACGTCAACCCAAACATACATTCTCGTCAACCCAAACACTCACGTCCACGCCAACTCAAACACTCACGTTCTCGTCAACCCAAACGCACGTTTTCGTCAACCCAAACACACGTTCTCGTCAACCCAACCACACACGTTCTCGTAAACGTCGACGTCAACATCGGGTGAAACGATGGTGAGAGACTCAATCCAACATGCGTCTACACCTCCCTTCTCTTGAGGTTTTGGTCTTGTCGTTGGTTAGAAATCCATGCAGGTCGGAGTTCCAAGACTCCCTGCAAGTCTGCATAAACTCCTCGTAGCTCATGTCACACTCGACGTGGTTGTTGTAGATGTGCCTGAGATTGGCATCATCTTGCCTGAAGAGAATCAGGCGTCGTGTTGTCTCGGACCACCTGCTTTGGTATCCTGCTGTATGTCTGGCACAGGTAAAAGACGTCCACATGCCGACCGTAGGCGGAGTATCTCTCGATCCTGTCCTGTTTCTCAATCATGCAGTCATCGAAGCGAAATAGGTCTTCTTGCAGGGGTCTAGAAGCTCTTTGGGCAGCGGTACCTTCTCGTTGTTCGAGCAGAACACCGCGAATTCCAGACAGGTACGTCTCAGCCGCTCGTACTTACTCTGAAACAAGGTTTTGCAGCACACGTACAGTTTGTCGTATTCTAACCAGCCCTCGTTGCAGAGGAGGTTGAGGACGAGGTTCGTCTTCCCGCATCCGGCCGGACCGCAGACGATGCACCGCAGCGAATCAGGGAATATAAGTTTACTCCAAGGTGTCTTGATCTTCCCGACAGTTTCGCAGAGGTTTTTGTAATTGATGAGTTTCATTATTAAGCCTTTATTCGGTTTAATAAAGGCCTGAAACGCATTTTAAACATGTACTGCTCGAAGTACAAACGAAACACTGACACCCTTGACTCCAACCTCGTAACGACTTCGAACTACCGCCTGTTGTTGAAAGGCAAATGTGCGGGTTGCGGGACCACGAAAGCCCAGTTCCAGAAGGGTTGGAAGCGAGGCAAGAAAAGTTTGGGTCTGTTTAACCAGATCATCGATAAACTACCGGTAGAACTCCACATCCCAGGGTACAGGTACTGCGGGCCCGGTACGAAACTCGGCCAGAGACTGACCAGGGGAGACGTCGGCATAAACGTTCTAGACAAAGCTTGTAAATGACACGACCTAGCTTATGCCACCAGCTCCGATCTGGAAGACCGACACCGAGCCGATGAAGAGCTGGCTTCCGAGGCCCGGAGTATACTGCTGTCGAACGTCACCGGGGGTTCAGTGAGAAGGTGGCCGCTGTATGTGTTGCCGGTGCGATGAAGGTTAAGTCCAAGTTGGGGATGGGGCAACGATATAAAATAAATTAATAAAGGAGCAGAATGGATACGCTAGTTGAAGAGCTGCACAGGCCGGCTATACGTCGATACCCGAGACGTAGAACAAAATTTGTCAGTGACTTGTGGCAAATCGATCTCGTTGAAATGATCCTGTACTCGGGCATTAACAGGGGATACAAGTACCTGCTCACGCAGATAGATGCGTATAGTAAGTTTTCCCTGCCTTTCCTTTTCCATCCTAAACCCCTATCCAGTGTGAATACGTGTGTGAGTGTATGTATGAATGTGTGCGCGTGTAAAATCGGCATTAGTAATGTTTATAAATCAACCTCTTGGCTATATGTCAGTCCTACGCGCGCACTATGAACTGTTACAAAGGAAACGCACGGCTTTTTTAACCCTACATTTTACAGCCCATAGGGAGAAAAAGCCATGTACAGTTCAGTATCAGAGACTGGGCCCTCCGACTAATTCCTTTCGGGGATTGGAACCCACATCTCGAACGGTTTCGCTCTGGGACCAACGGTTCCTGAGTTGTTGCGGTGGGCCAACTCCCAAAATTCAAGTATCACGATTTTGGTCAGGCCATCAGTAGGGTTGGACCCATGGTGGGGTTCTTGTAAAGATGGCCAAATTTCGTTCCGTTTTGCTCTAGAACCAGCAGTTCCCGAGTTATGGGCATTTTAAATAATTTTGGAAATTGAAACTGAAATTGAAACCCCAAAATGGTCGACTTCAATTTGGGACACCTCAAAATGGCGGCCAGGAAGTGACGTCATTCAAAATGGTGAGCCGGATGTGACGTCAAGACCTTCCAAATTGATGGTCTTCTTCCAAGATGGCGGCACTTCCAGTTTGCATGGGGGTGGCCATCTTGTCTGATTCTCCTGGGCAAAAATAGCACTATCCATCTACTCAAGTGAAGTGTTCTCTGACTTAAGTCACATCCGATCAGACTTTGATTTGCGCAGTATTGAGAGAGACATTGTGATCACCGAAATCAATGCTAATCTTGATATCCTGTCCAAAATTGTTACTAACTGCCAAAATGGAGGTCAAACATTGGTTCAAGACCAGATTGAATATGCACTTTCTCAAAAATTTTCGACAGGCTGTAAGTCTCTGGCTGTTCCATCTGGTGAATATTGTGGAACACTTCTTGAAACTTTAAATTCCGTCTGTGAGCAGAATGATGACAGCAAAACTTTCAAATCTTGAATCTAAAATTGTGAATGCAGAACAGAAATTGATTCTGAATTAGACTGAACTTGCAGCAAACACTACTGGGCCAAAACGAGATGCCTGTAACGGGAATTTCGACCAAATCATTGTTAGCACTTTTTTGAGTAACCCTTAGACACACGTAGACAGTGTTATTGTTCGGAATCCACCACCACTGCATGTCCCTGGAGAATGTGGAATCCGAATTGCACATCCAGCGACTATGCCACACAGGAGAGGGATCATTTCTAAAACCCTTGCACTACAGTAGTAAGGGATTTAGCGGAAAGCAGGCCCTTTTAAGCAACCCTCTCGGTTCCCCCTGCAGGCCCTCTCCTAATATTTTGCATTTTTAAAAAAGTGTCCGGTGTGTAAAAAACTTTCTCGTTGGGTTACTCATCAGAAAAACCCGTGTTATTTGAATATTTTTTGCGGGTTGTTTTTTTTTAAAGCACGGTGAGCAATTTTCACAAGTTACGCATATTTTTATTTTATGGATGAGGGGTGTGACTTTCTAGAGCGTGGACCATTTGATACGAGCGGTGGTAATGCGTGGATAATGCGTGGGTAATCGTGGTAAAGGCGTGGATAATTACGTCAATCATCATATCAGCCATGGCTGCCAAGTACAAGGTGGTCTTGAGGTTCCAGTGCCAGAAATGAAAGGTTGAGTTTTTATCGCGAGAAGAGGTGGAAAGTCATTTGCAGAAGCCTTGTGTTTTAAACTTTAATTGTCTCGATTGCAGACGACTCGTTTCTTCCTACGATGAAGTTTTGGCGCAAAACGACCGATGCGTTGGAAAAATGACCACGCTTGAAAAAATCAAGTTGGAATGTGCATATTCCTGCGAAGCTTGTCGAAAGTATTTTCCTGATTTAGTTAAAGCTACGGTTCATACCAGGATTTCACATTTATCTATTTCGATGAACGAAGAGACTGTTTTGGCAGATAAAAAAAAAGGACCAAATATGATTGATGAAGAAAAAAAACGAGAGATATCTGATAATGAGATTTTCTTGTGTCAATACTGCGAAAAGACATTCAGGAACAATAAGTATAAACGGAGACAAGAAAGGCGTCATGAAGGCAAATGTAACGTGATCTGCAAATCATGCAGTGTGACTTACTCTAATCAGCTCACGTATAAACGGCACAAGTATGGTGGGGCTGTAAAACAACGTGGGTTGGAAATTGGAGAGTCTTCAAAAAAGAGACGTAAATTGTCTTTTCCAAAACTCAAACCTGTGTTGAAGAAAGAAAGAATTTCTCAAATACCCACAAATTTCAACCTGATTGTCAATAATGTCAGATCTCTAGTCGTGCCTATAATAGAGGATACCAGAATAGACTGGGCCTTGTCCTACGTGATTTACGATTTGAAAGACAAGACTGAGGTGACAGACGATACTAAACTCGAGGTGAGGCCTTTCAGTATGGAATTAGGAGGATTTGATCTGTGCGCGATGCTTTCAACAGATGCTTCTTAACTTTCAAGCGGGATTTTACGCAGGATGAAATGCACTATGAGCCCTTCATTTTGTTGGAACAGTACAAGGACAAATATTGGAATCTTTTAGAACAATGTCGATGTCTTATGGCACACATAAAAGTTCAAATTGGTTTATGCATTCTCTTCGAAAAAGTGATGGATAATTTGGAAACTTTTAAGGCCTATTTTAACTCCAACCTGACCAGAGTGGGGAGCAAGGAGGTTCTTTTGGAAATGTCGAACAAGATTCTGCATAGTATTGGTCAGTTTGCCGTAGAAGGAAGTGGATGGGTTGTCAAGCAATGAATGTGCACCGAACTATGTGTTGGAATTTATAGACCTTTTACCGGGAAAGGTTTCGTAGCACTTCCCAACAACCTCAAACTAGGTCCTGATATACTGGTTAATGTGCATAGTGAAGATGATAGATGTTTTCTGTGGTCCGTGTTGGCTAGTATACACCCTGTTCCATCTCCGCAACATGATTGGGATACGAAACATTATCTGTCTCATGCGCACGAGTTAGTTGTAGGTGGGTTGGACCCTGTTCCTTTATCCAAAATCGCGGCGTTTGAAAAAGCCAACAACATTTCGGTATCTGTTTTTGGTTTCGAGGATGAGGAACCTTGCGTTCATCACGTAAGTTCCTTGGTTGAAAGTAAGCATCATGTCGACTTGCTTCTTCTCATAGGACACTACGTGACGATAAAAGACTTCAACAAATTCATCGCGAGTTTCAACCCCAACAAGCGGTTGAAGTATTTTTGCAGGCATTGGTTACACGTTTTTTGAAATAGTTTCAGGTATGAAAACTACCACCTTCCTTTTTGCGTGGGAGTTCCATATGAAAAGACCACATTGCCCGACAATGACGTTATCCGGTTTAAGAATTTTAAGAACGAACTCAAAAGGTTGTACGTAGCTTACGTGGAATTTGAAGCGGCACGGCACCCAGTCTCCAGTTGCGATGGAAACGATACATATACCAGAGTTAACCACATTCACCAAGCTTGTAGTTTTGCCTACGTGAATGTTGACCACTTAGGCGGAGTATTTTCTAAAAAGTTGTATAGAGGAGTAAACTGCGTGCAAGTTTTATTCGAATCTATATTAGAGGAGTAGAAAAATATCGTAGCTTACATGGATTCCCACAAGCAATAAATGAAACATTTAACCAAGGAACAGGGGTTGTTGTACAAAGAAGCTGCAGTGTGCCATATCTGCAAACAAGCAGCATTTACTCCACCCCAAGAAAAGTTTAACGGATTTACGAAAGTACGAGACCACGACCACATCACCGGTGAATTTAGAGGAGTCGCGCACAGCAAGTGTAACTTTTCTTACACTTTGAACAAAAACATAGCGGTTGTTATGCATAATTTCGAAAAATACGACAGTCATTTCGTGGTGAAGGCTTTGAATTAGTTTAAAGATTTGAAGGCTCTGCATAATGTCAGGATCATCGCTAAGAGCAAGGAAAGAATCTGCAGCATGAAATTAGGCGGTTTTACTTTCATAGATAGTCTAGCGTTTATGACGGTATCGTTGGAAACTCTAGCTTCGAACTTAAATAGCTTTAGCATCATGGACAAGCTTTTTGAGGGTGAATCCGTGGAGCTCGTACTAGGCCTTAAGCAAAAAGGTGTGTTTCCATACGAATACCTGACAAATGTGGAAGTGTTTGAGGAGAAGTGTTTACCTCCCATGTCGGAATTTGCCTCATTGTTGAAAGGAGCGATCTGCTCCGAGTCTTATCAACACGCGATGAATTTTGGGATTTAGGCAAATGCAAAACGTTTGGAGATTACCACAACTTGTATTTGTGGACGGACGTCGGGCTTTTAGCCGATGTCTTTGAAAACTTTAGAGCGACGAGTTTGGCTAGTTATGGAATGGACTCCTCCCATTACATTTCTACACCCTCCCTATCTTGGGACGCGGCGCTCAAGAGGACGGGAGTGTCTTTGTATCTCTTCACTAACATTGACATGCATCTTATGGTGGAAAAGGGTATAAGAGGCGGTGTCTCGTTTATAGCTAGAAGATACGCTAAAGCCAACAACCCGTATATACTATCTACCTTCGACCCTGATAAAAAAGAATTCTTACATCATATGTTTGGACTTCAACAACTTGTACGGTTGTGTAATGTGCGAGTGTCTACCGACTGGAGACTACAAATGGGTGCCGGAAAACCAACTCGAGGAAATAAATCTCGACAATTACGGAGATCAGAGTGACACGGGGCTGATATTAGAAGTGAACTGGAATACCCCGAGAAGCTTCATGCATCGCATAATGATTTCCCGTTAGCCCCGGAACACATGAAAATCACAAAGTCTATACTTTCTCCTTTCAACTGTCGGGCAATCGAGGACTTGCGCTTAACGTACAACAAAGGCCTAAAGCTGACAACTAACCTTCGCTCAAAGACAAACTACGTGGTGCACTATAGGAATTTGAAATACTGCATCTCTCTTGGCATGGTTCACAAGAAAATACACAGAGTGATCAGCTTTAAGCAAACCCCTTGGCTGAAACCTTACATAAGGTTTAATAATGAGAAACGGCAAGCAGCTAGTAACGATTTTGACAAAAACCTCTACAAACTGCAAAATAATTCGATTTTCGGTAAGACGATAGAGAACAAGCGCAAGAAAATCAACATCTAGATAGCAACCATGAAAGAGAAAGCCATCAAGTACACGTCTCACCCCTGCACCACGAGTTTCACTTCTCTAAGCGAGGATTTGGTAATATTTACAAAGACTCCAGCAAACATCATCTTGAACAAGCCCATCGTGGTTGGGTTCAGCGTCTTGGAACTGTCAAAGACGGTTTCACTACCGGTTTCACTACGACCACATGATAAAAAAGTAAGCACCGGAGAGATGTAAACTCCTAGTCACGGATACGGAGTTTGTGTTACGAGATAGAAACGGACGATATTTACAAAGATATGGAAGAAGATGTGTCGTTGTTCGACACATCCGACTACCCAAAAGATCAGTTCTTACACTCCAACGTCAACAAAAAAGTATTGGGGAAGATGAAAGGCGAAAGTGCACGGTGCCCAATTTCTGAGTTTACAGGTTTAAAGTCAAAGCTTTACAGTGTTTTACAATTGGATTGGAAGAACAAGATGACCTGCAAAGGCATTAAGAAAACACCACAAGTTGTACACGAAAGGTACAAGAATGTGCTGTTTAATAATAGCATCGTGAGAACTCTGAGGTCTTACATTCGTTTGGAGGCGCACGAACTAAAAACTGTCACCATCAACAAGTTGGCTTTCAGTCCCTATGATGACAAGAGATGGGTCTGTGATGATGCAGTCAGTACTCTAGCTTATGGGCACGTGAATTCAGCTTAAACTATCTATATTATCTGTCCAACTGTTGTACTTGGAATCATAGCCCTTCCATTTAACGAAAGAAAGCATTTTTCCATCTTTCCCCCTCTTTTTATGTAATACTTGCTCCACCAGAATAAATCTGGAACTTGGGTTTTTTGAATTTCCTGTTCTAGAAACCTCCGAGCACCGGTTCACCCGACTCGTCCTTTAAAAGATACGTAACTGGTTGAGTGTTTTGCAATTTACGGATCGTGTATACTTTGTTGGTAAAATTTTGCAAATTTCCTTTGTAAAAAATGTGTTTAACTTTAGAAATCCTGACTTTATTTCCTACGGCGAACTTGGGTTTCTTCAGCAGTTGTTTAGGGGTAGTTCGTCTCAGCAACGTTTCATGACATCTGTTTACTTCCCTAGGTTTCAGTTTTGTGGTGGAATGAACCGTGTCGTTGTATTGGAAACCAACTCGTCGATAATGTGAATCCACTTGTAATTCCCCTGCCTGGTGAATTTTTTCCACATTCGAGTTTTTAGGGTTCTGTTGAAGCGATCTACCACACTCGCTTTCTTCTCAGAGTACGTAGAGTACATGTTGATATTATGGCGCCTAAGTAGCGCTTTTTATTGTAGAAATCACTGCCTAAATCGACTTGTAAATTGTTAGGGGTAGTCGCTCCTGAGAGTATCTTCTTGAAAGCTTTGGTAACATCTAGACCAGTTTTAGATTTAAGAGGAATGGCCCAAGCAAACTTGGACATGACGTTAATGGAAGTCAGTAGGTAGTTAAATCCTTTATTTAGCTTAGCGTACGGTATTATCTCCACCAAGTCAGTCTTTCGTAGATCATTTAGGGCCAGTACAATCACTTTCCGTCTCGGAAAATTTTTCCGCATTGGTTTGTGAAGTTCGATTACGAGTTGATCCATTGCGGTTTTTTTTTTCCCATTCCGAATTTTATTTTTGTTCACATTATTTTTTAACGATCGATGCGGCTAATTTTTCTCCAAAGAAACTGAAGGATCCTTGCATACTTTTCGAGCTTTAGACATTAGAATTTCATTTGCAACGTGCCTTTGGTTTAAATCTGAACTCTTCGAGTAGGCAATATCATGATCTTTACACGCCTCGTCCAGTTCATTTCTTCCTTTACCACCTCTAGCTAATCTCTTTTCTAGTTTTGTTCCAGGCTCACAATATTGATACCCCGGCAAATGTAACTCTGCATGCAAATGGTCAATCAGTTTATTTACGATACCGCCCCCAGATTTAACGTAGGAAGATTTTTTGCTTCCACACACATCACAAAAGACTGCTTCCATTCATCTGTCATTTTTCGATATTGAAATAATAGGAGGTTCGGGTCGGCTAGATGTGTGCCGTTTACAACTTTACATTTCACGCAAAACTTCATCTTGGTTGTTTTTTA
The DNA here is from genome assembly GCA_023313725.1 of Lithobius niger. Lineage (NCBI taxonomy): Eukaryota > Metazoa > Arthropoda > Chilopoda > Lithobiomorpha > Lithobiidae > Lithobius > Lithobius niger. The sequence goes on from JAHWFP010056367.1 coordinate 235,175, forward strand.
ATTATACAAACAATTTTTAACCTAAATTTTGATAAGCGATATTTTTTTCACGAGTGGTGATGATGCGTTGTTGTTCCAATTCTGATAAAATTTCAATCATCTCATTCCTGTGACCATCGTGCCCGCTCGGGTGGATCCGTACAAAAGCCTCAATCTCCTGACCAGGTCATTTGGATCGTCGTAGTACTTGTAATCCACCGTTCTAGCATACCCGTTTTTTTCACCATGCCGGTCCCCTTTTTCTTTGTTTTCGTATCCTCCCAAATAGGTCCTATTATCGCAGCGTACTTGGCACCGCGATAAGACTCGGGTTTTCGAGTATCCGGATTGTTGTTTTGATAGATGGCATTCATATTTTTCAAAAGAGACGCGTAAGCTGCCTTGACATCGGGAGGATACAAAGGTTCTTTCAGGTCCTTAAAAACCAGCAAACTCCAAAGAGCTCGTCATCCCGGGTACTGTTTACCACCAACAACTATATCGTTCTAGAATAATTTTACGGGTTTATTCGCCATGCTCAGTTCTCCAGTTTTCATGTGTTATTGCAGTCCAAAGACCGGGTCGGAATCCTTGGGACTTTAAAAAAATTTAAGCAGGAAATATTTTGCTGTTTGCCCTATGATTTGCCCCGGTAACAGACTATTCAAGGATCTGAGGGTGGGGAAATTGGGAATTTCGGGAGGTGTCGAAACGCGTCTGTTTTGAATTGCTGAAAGCACGGGGGGGGGGGGTGACTTTTGGTCCTGTACTGGTAGACGCATATTCGGTTCGCATAGCCAAAGCCGGAGTCGCATATTCGGATACATTGGGAGAAATGGGAGGATCTCGCACTATCGGAGACGAATGGTCAATGAAACTGGGAGGTGTCGGCAATTCAAACTTTCCCGTATCGTGCATTATTCCCTCAGTTTCCCACCCATGCTCCTCATCATCATCTGACTTATAACTTTTGCAGGAGTAGCAAGCAATTCGTATACGTTTCGCTCGTTTTTTAGTTGGAAAGCCAACAACTACTTTCGAAAGACTCACTGCGGGTGTTGGTTTCGGTATGGTTGGTTTCAAAGTTCTAACAACGGGTTTAAAAAACTCTTGCAAAGATTCTTCTTGTACTTGCTCATCCAAACGTTGATCCAAAATTTTTTTGGTTAAATGTTTTTTTGAGTTTAACAATTTCACGTTTCGTTTCCATGTTCTTTTTTCTTTCGGATTCTTTTATTTATGCACGAAAACGAACGTTGATAATGCCCTTCATTTAACGTTTTGTCAATCGATAAAAATCCGTATGGATCGTCCCACCATGTTCTACACAATGTTTTAAACTCAGAAAATTCCATGTCAGGACCAACGTGATTTTTGTACAGATGTTTTAGGTTTAATTCGTCCACAGGAAAAACTATTAATAAATTGGCATTATCTCTAATCGCTTGCTTGGGAATTCTTGTATACGACTGACTGCAATAAAAAACATGGGCAATCAAATGGCACCCTTGAGCGAAGTAACGCGCAATGTTATTTTGTTTGTCCAAAAGCACATTATCGAAAACGATGAGATTACGAAATGTAGAATCCAACTCCTCGCGAGGAATCAGATCATTTTGTGAGTCATGAAAATTCTCTATCTCTCGCACCACCACTCCACCAATTTTCGCAAATACAGACTGCAAAGCTTGGTATTTTGGTTGACACAAAGTTTTGCTGTAGACATGCAATCTGTCATAATCTAGCCACCCCTCATAGCAATTAAAATTAAACAGTAGGTTCGTTTACCCACAGTTGCAGGACCTATAATCAGGCATCTAATGTTCGAGGGTAGAAATGGGTGATTTTTTAGTTTTTTGTGGGGGACGAAAAAATCGTAATTTAAAATTTTCATTGTTTTTTTAGGTTTATTCAGAAACCAAACTGATAAAGTCTCGATCAGAAAATTTATCGTTGGTCATGTTAGGTTCAGCAACTCCGTATTCTACGTTGCACCAAAGTTTCACGGTGCTAGGAGTGTCGTTGCTGACGTACACGGAGTTAATTTTACCACTAACTTCCAACAAGATAATACTTCCGCACGAAGGAAAGTCAAACCACGATTTTTCCATAACGTTTTTGTTAAGTTTCCCTTTAGTTTTTTGGATATCGTTGTACACACAAGTTCTAAGGCAGAGCGGCTTATCCGCATTGTTGGTATCTTCGTTCGCATTTTTGCAGAATGGGTAGCAGGATGTAACAAGGTGCAAGTAATTTGAACATCGTCAAAGAAGTGAGTTTATGTTCGTCAATTTGGATTTTTAATTTTTTGCAGATATACTGTCTAATGTTTTTGGAATCTTTGTTCGAAATGGGAGAACCTACTCCGTTTAAATCTTTGAATTCTATGGAAGGAGACAATGTATACTTTACTCCATTTTTTAACTCGGTTGCCTTCTCCGTCTTAACTGCTAACGAATTTGTTTCCAGCAAATTGGAGAGATGCGTGCACCAGGCATGGTGAGACATTTTGAATTTCTTTCTTTTGCTTATTATAAATTTTTATTTCCCTTCCTGTTTTTATTTATATGTATATGATATTAGCGCCATATTACTCACAAACGTTTTTTCGTTCGTATTGAGTGGTGAAAGACGCATTCTCCGTGAGCTTATTCAGAGGCCTTAGGGTGGTAGATAAAATATTGTGCTGTAATTAGACATAACAGTTGTGTTATGTAAATGGTAAATTATTCCAAGTGCTACTCGTATCATGATGGTTTAATAATTTTCAACCAAGCTTTTCTCATATTATCCTACAATTATTCTCGCGGTGTGTGGGAATACATGTATGTATGAAGGTGTAAATGTATGAATGTGTGGTACCACGAAGAAAGAAGATAATCCCACAGGCCCCATCAACAGGGGGTTTTCCTGATGGGTTGCTCAAAATGTGTTGCTCTGCATATATTGCATATTTTCCCCTGGAAGAAGATTATACAAATGTGAAATTCTGGTATGAACTATAGTTCGTTCCACATCGGGGAAATACTTCCGACAAGCTTCACAGGAATATGCACATTCAAACTTGATTTTTTCAAGCGTAATCATTTTTCCATCGCATCGGTCGTTGTGCACCAAAACTTCATCGTAGGAAGAAACGAGTCCTTCGCAATCAAGACAAGTAAAGTTTAAAACGCAAGGTTTCTGCAAATGACTTTCCACCTCTACTCGCGATAAAAACTCAACTTTGCATTTCTGGCACTGGAACCTCGAGACCACCTTGTACTTGGCAGCCAGGGCTGATATAAAGTTCGACGGAATTATCCGCACCTTTTATACCCACCGTTCGTATTAAATGGTCCACGCGCTAGAAAATCACACCTCTCATCCGTAAAAAAAAATACGCGTAGCTTGTGAAAAATGATCAACAACACTTTAGAAAAGAAAAACCTGCAAAATATTCAAATAGCACGGGTTTTCCTGATGAGTAACCCAACGATAACGTTTTTTATACACCGTACTCAACAACACTCTTTTAAATACATAATATTAGGAGAGGGCCTGCTGGGGGATCTAGGGGATGCTCAAAAGGGTCTGCTTTCCACCAAATCCCTTACTACTCACGACTTCACACAGCTGAAAAGCTTGCCGGGAATCCTTAACAAGTGCTGGAAACACCGGTTCTCGTCAGATCCCCGAAGTTAAGCAGCATTGGGCTGGATTGATACTTGGGTGGGTGACCACCCTAGGGATCTGGCTGTTGCAGACATAGGGCCTTAGGGCTTTGGGCAGATAACCAGGGGTGGTTAACGCTCGTTAAACCCCTTGAAACCCTTTGAAGTTTAAAACAATGAAAAAAAATCTATTTAGACGTTCGGAGCTCTCTAACCCCTGAACTACTTGACCACCTATAAAAGTCCATATGAAAAGGGCACATCTCCAGAGCAATACCTGTAAAATGAGCTAAGAACCAGCTTTTTTCACCGCATGAAAGATTTTATTTCCTGATACAGAAAAGTGTTACCAGTAGTAGTTAGTAATAGTTAGCAGTAGTTAGTAATTAGTAGTATTAAGGAAAATATCAACGTTATTCAGGTCGTTTTTTCTATCCATCCAAAACGTTAAGCTATGTGTCTAACAGTGACTTTTATGTTGTCAGGCGACCAAAGCTTCCCGATTAAACAAGTTTTAGCCTTTTCTGTCGTATAGTTATTTATCCTCAGATGGCTGGAAATAGCCAAGCTATCTTTGCTGTAAAGACACAACGTGTCTAGAGGTCGCCATGCTCACATACACATATTATGTGGATGTTATCGTTTTATCTTGGTGAGTAAGACACTAGCGTGTGTCTTGATCTACCCCAAAACAAAACTTGTTAAGGATTCCCACCAAGTTTTTCGGCCGTGTGAAGTCGTTATATCAAACGACAAGCTCTTTTGCCAAGCTAATCCCACCGAGTAATTGTTCGAAGGTTAAATGAAATATATGAAAATTGTTTACTGCTCAATTTTCAATTATTTCATTTAAGTTTTGAAGTCTTAGTCGGTGGGATTAGCTTGACGAAAGAGCTCGGCGTTTGATATCACGACTTCACACGGCCGAGAAGCTTGGCGGGAATCCTTTAACAAGTTTTGTTATGGGTTGATATCAGCTATTTTTTGGTCCAAATTTATGAAATCCATTTTCTTTTCTTAGCAATTATGAGATGGAAACACCAATCTAGTTTTCTGCTCCATTTCTTTTTTCCTTTTTTTTTTGTTGGCTTTCGTTAGATTATGAGGACAGTAGTCATCTTTTTTTAAATAATTAAGATATCTTATTAGTACTGAAGTATCTCACGGATTTATTTAATGTTCAGTTTGGCATTTTTGCATAATAACAATGTTTAAAACAATGTAAAACAATCAATTTAGATGTTTGGAGCTCCTTAATCCCTGAACCACTTGACCAATTATAAAGGTCCTTATGAAAAGGGCACATCTCCAGAGCAATACCTGTAAAATGAGCTAAGAACCAGCTTTATTCACTGCATGAAAGAGTTTATTTTTTTATAAAAAAAAGTGTTACCAGTAGTAGTTAGTTGTAGTTAGCAGTAATCCATCCAAAACAAAAACTGGTAAGAGAAGCCGCCAAGTTTACAAAAAGGGTTGGCCTTTCAAAGTAGTGATATCATTCAACCAGGGAAAGGCCGCTAAGGTTAATCCTATTAGCCAAGTTAATCGCACCTACTAATAGTTCGAAGGTTAAATGAAAACTAGAAGATTGCTACTAGCGGTAGCAATCTTCAAGTTTTCACTTAACGTCCAAAGTATTATTCGGTGTGAATAACTTGGCTAATAGGACTAACCTTGGCGGCCTTTCCCTGGTTGAATGATATCACTACTTTGAAAGGCCGATCCTTTTTGTAAACTTGGCGGCTTCTCTTACCAGTTTTTGTTTTGGGTGGATATCACGACTTTCATAGGCCTGTGAATGTAGAAAAAATCCCACGGTGTAATTGTCACCCGTACCTTTTTTGTCTGGAGGTACTTTATTGTATGAATGTTCTCATTTATAATTTTCACATTTGCTATTGTCATTCCAAATAAATTAATAACAAGCGTAACAGTAGTGTAATTGTAAGGACCTAATCAATTCCTATGGAATAAAAGATACCCTGTGTCTTATTAAACCAGTAATGAGAAATTTATCCGGGTCGTGGGGCAGATAATTCATTTTAAATTCACGTACCGTAAAAAAAAAAACATTTGGATTTGGTGGGAAAAAAAAAAGACCAAACCTTTGCAATAAAGATACTCCGTCTCTTAGTGAACCATTCCATTCTGTGATTTTATTGAGGCCTTAGCCTATTGCTATGCGCCCTAAACACGAGATTTATACACCACCACAAACTATACTACAAACCATACCACAAACATACCATACCCAACCACTGCAAATAACACAACTGCAGTACTCACAACACTGAATGTAAACACCTTCCAGTTAAGGGTAAGATCAGTTACAGGCAACTTCACTCCACTTCCCCGCACAACACGCCGCACAACCCACACAAGGCAACCCAATGTCCAGCCGTGTTCTCAAGTTCCAGTGGGCAACTGGGACACCATGGGTTCCACAAGGCATACGCAGGGATGCCACACGCCCAATACTCAGCACAGCAAACGGTGGTGAGGGGGGAAGGGGAAGGGGTGTGGGGCTAAACATCAATCCCTGCTTCAATGAAAAACGATGCGATGGCGCGAAGCTTGGCAACCGGGCGTGGACCCTCTGTATGCGACAAGAGTTCACTGAATGATGGAAGAACACTTAACCAGGGTGCAAGACGTCGCCGCTCTGCAACAAATTTTTGACAGGCAACCAGGACATGTTCAGCTGTCTCAAACACTAAAATTAAGGAAAATTGGAAATTAAGCCAACAGCGAAAATCATAAACTAGAAATAACGTAGTTCAGTAAGCCACCTGTATGTATGATTTTCGCTGTTGGCTTAATTTCCAATTTTCCTTAGTATTA
>JAHWFP010056375.1:0-55481 GCA_023313725.1 Lithobius niger
TCTCCAGACTTTGGATCATCCCGTATATAATGAAAGATGTTTCGGTTCACTGCGCGTGAGCTACTTGTAAATTCCGTGACTACAAATTTTAGTTAACTAATTCGTTAGGGTAACCGCAACGATTCAGTCTTCGTCCTGTAGTGGCGCTATACCACTTTAGCGGCTCCCCATAAGTGTTGGCGAGGGTTTTCAGTATTTACACCAATTGAAATTCGTCCTTGATGGCTCTCCATACACCGCAGCAACGGTGGTTTACCTCCTCGCCGAACACGCCCGAGAGTCGAGCTTCATTGCTGATGCGCACAACCATCGAAGTAACCTTGGCTACGAGACAACCATTTAGCCTTGTCCGGAAGTCCACGTATGGGGACTATGGGCCCCCAATAAGCCCGTCAGTCCTGTCGCTTCCGATCTCGGTCCATTCAGGCTTCACCTGCTTCGATAGACTTTGCTTCCGTTTCAACTGTTATTGCAGCGGTATATATAGATACGAGGTTGTGTCCACTCGGGACGCGGACATTGCATTTCATGGGATTGTGTGGCTTGTCCGTGGAGAATAATCATGCTTACTGTCATTTGAATGAGATTCCTGGCCCCCAGAAGCCCTTAGGGACGCGTGACCAAACAAGCTCAAATGCTCGTTTCGAAAGCGAATGCTTGCTTGCTTGCTTGAACACGATTGGCTGAAGTCGAGCAGCCAATCACAATAAAGACTAGTAATGATCAGCGGGTTTATTTAGGAGAGTCTTCGGGGTATGGAGGTTTTTTTTTTTTGTTGGTTGGTCGCATAAAGGTAGAAAAGGATGGAAGGGGAATTCTTCGTTGGGGGAAAAAATAAACATAAAAATATCAAATAAGAAATGCGAAGACGTCCTTGATTTCAAATTCGTTTTTCTAAGGGGGTTAAAGTTGCATATTTCTTTCAGTATGCAGGCATACGCAGGTAATCACGTTCCGAAAAATCCAAACAAGAAATTTTGTAGCAGTGCAGTGAGCCATCGTCAAGCATTTTTATGGTTCATCTTAGTGACGTGACGGGATCTAAACTGGCGATCCAGTATAGCTCCATTAACAGCCTTGTGTATATTTGGTTGAACGGAGTTCATTTATATGTATTTATCGTAAGGGGGTGAGGGTTGGAGAAGCAAGTTTATTTCCCTCCGTGTGACCTTTATAAAAGGCTAAACAGCTTCCGAGGTCAGCTAGAACCTGAAGTCAGGGTTTGCCCCAGTACTGCAGTTGTTATAAGCCTCTGCCTAGTAAGCGGGAAGTTCTCGATTCTAGTCCCAGTCATGAGCTGTGTAAAAATAGACAATGCGGGTCATAACGTCTACCACAACCACTGCGCTACCGGGGCGGATTCTGGCTACAGGCTCCAGCCGAGCTAAGTAGCTGTTCAGTCTTTCTCAGTGGTGGCCTAGAGGTCACAAACACACCCAAGGAGGGAAAGCAACATTGCTTCTTGGCCTCCAAACTAGAAATAATGCAAGTTAATGCAAGTAGTATAAATAAAGAAGAAACCAAAAGGCAAAGGGTAAACGAAGCGAGCAGTCTGCATTAAAATCCTTGTAAGCAAACACGATACACTAATTTGAGAAAGAAAGAAAAGACAACTGCCCCGACTGGGACTCGAACCCAGGACTTCCCGTTTACGAGCTGGGCGCTCTAACCACTGCGCTACCGGGGCGGATTCTGTCTATAGGCTCCAGCCGAGCTAAGTAGCTGTTCATCTTACTCAGTGGTGGCCTATAGGTCACAGACATACACAAGGAGGGAAAAGCAACATTGCTTCTTGTCCTTCAACAACAGTTCTTGAAGAAATAAAAGAATGTAAAAAAAAAAAGATTTTCGGAACACCTAGTCACAGCCTACAGTATGAAAGATGGAAGAATTGCTACGGTTTTGTATTTTCAATTTAAAATTGCTTAATGCCTACGTCTAAAAAAAACAACCAGTTCACAAATTTTTATGAAGCCACCATTAAGTCTATATAAAAGGCTTCAGTTTGGCTGCAAAACTAACTGGCTGTAAAATAGTTTAAACGTAACAAATTATCTTTAAAACATTTTGTTCAGCAAGAATGTTTACTCTTTAATTATATCTGTGACGTCATTCAATGCCTCCCTAGGTGTTTTAAGCTTATAACCCTACAGACGTTTTGCTTAACAACGCCTATAGACGTTTTTGTTTACATCTATATTCCGTAGACGTTCAGACAGGCAACTTCTACAAATACTCGTCGTCATATGATTCTGAAATACTAATCTTAGACGAGGCGTTTGTAAACGCTGTGCTTTACAACACAAAACCTCATTATAAGACCCAAATCGCCCTTATAACAGGTTTTATAACGATTTAGTGCTTTACAACACGTAAAACCTCATTACAAGACCCTAATTGCCCTTATAATAGGCTTTATAATGATGCTGTCCTTTATAATACATAAAACCTCAATATAAGACCCAAAGCGTTCTTATAGCGGGTTTTATAAGGATGCTGTGCTTTACAACACGTAAAACCTCATTATAAGACCCAGAGCATTCCTATAAAAGGTTTTATAAGAATGCTGTGCTTTACAGTAAGTAAAGCCTCATTATAAGCCCCAGAACGTTCTTATAACAAGTTTTATAGGATGCTGTGTTTTACAACACATAAAACCTCAATATAAGACACAGAGCATTCTTATAGCGGGTTTTAAAGGATGCTGTGTTTTACAACACACAAAACCTAATTATAAGACCTAGATCGTCCTTATACGGCATATATAAGGATGCTGTTCTTTACAACACATAAAATCTGATTATAAGACCCAGAGCGTATTTATAAAGGCTTTTAGGAAAAAAATGTCATTTTTGAAGTGTAGATGTCTTTTCTTTCTTTCTCAGATTAGTTTGACAAGGCCAGTCTTTAATGCAGACTGCTACCTTCTCTAACCTGTTTACTTGTGATTTATTGTTGTTTTTTTTTGCGTGTAATTATCCTTTGGCTATACTGGTGTTTATTTAGTATTTCTTTCAATTTTTCTGGCTTAGTCTCATATTTGCACCAAGGTAAACAACGCAGAAACTATTGGTTCAAACTTCAACCATGGAGAGAATTATGGTGCACTCCGTCAACTAGCATTTAAAGAGATTATCTATGATGATGCACAAACATTACACAATCATTATGTGCAGCTCTAATCATAATAGGTGTCTGCGTTTATGTCTATAATTACTAGACATTTGTTTTAGTATTTATGAAACACCAGGTTTTTAAGACTCTACAATAACAGGCACAGACATTTGGGAGTATATTTTTCTAGTGTTAATTGAAATCCTGATTTTCATAGTACAGTTGAAAACTCAACTGGTGATTCCATATCACAAAATTCACATTGTTTTAACAATCTTCAGGTCACTAGACAAGATTAACCTCCTCCAAAGTGGGTAAAACTAAAGGGCCGTCCTGTAACTCGACGATTTTTATACAGAAGTGTGCCTCAGTACTCCCTTTTACTTTGTTTATCTTATTCGTTTATTGCTGCCTGTTTTTTGTTTTTTTCGTACTTGCTTAAAATCTGCTGATGTGTCGCCGCAAGTTTTAAAACGGGAAACTCTGAAAACATAGAAAACCGTAGGTCTATCTATTTTGTTACATACATCTAAACTGTTGGAGACAAACTTATCTAAACGATTATAATCCATGTCAACAAATTCTTATCAGACTCCAGCACAGTTTTTTGGGGGGAAATCCACACCTCCATATACCAGGGGACATTCGCTTAAACTGACAGTAACAGCGGTAAAAAAAAAAAGGACTGCACAAAGTATAACTTTTCAAACTATGTGGTAAAGCAGTGCAACAGCCTTCTATCAGAATTGGTAAAGTCAACTAGCCTTCAATGTTTCAGGCGTGATTTAAAAAAAATATATTCATTTATCTTTGATTTTACAGTATTTTTCATTTTTAATAGTGAGTCTATTAGATGTATTTTCATTGCTCTTTTGTTTTTCTTGTAAACTTAATATCTTTAAGTAGTGATTATGTATTAAGTATTAAGCGATTATCATTGCTATTATCTGGTTTTATTTGCATTTTAAAATATCTTGTAAACTTAAAAAATAGTTTTAGGACAGGTGTTAGTGAAAGATAACTATTCCTGCCTGATTCCTGTTACCATTTTGTGTGGTAGTAAATTTATCTTATCCTATATGACTGAATGCAAATTGCAAATAGATATGCTACAGCCTTTCAATTGAGACAACAATATTAACAGACAAAAAAAGAGGACAATTTGCTGTTGGGACAGTCCGTCGTAGGCAGGGCAAAGGTCAAAGGCCTTTGTAAGATAATTGGGAAAGCTCTGTAAATGCTGTCGGTTGACAGAGGGGGGGGGGTTGAGGTTTATGGCGCGTCGACAACGTGGTCATAAGCGCCAACCTCAGTCACAGTGCAGTGGTCCGGGTTGCCACTGCACCACACATTACAGAGATGTTATGCAAACCCCGAATCTTAATCTTGTCATACATCTGTACCTCCTGCAAAAATTGAAAAACACCGGACAGGAGAACAGACTTAGCGCCCAACTGACGCGCAATGTCATGCGGAAGACGGAAACGACAGCGAACACCATCAAGATGGCGACAATCAACAAGTAAGTGCCGGACCGTAAGTGGCCGTCGACACCAATAACATTCAGGAGGGTCAACCTCCCGCAAAACGAAACAGTGAGTAAGTCGGGTGTGACCAATGCGCAAACGGGCCAACACAACCTCCTCACGACGACTGCGGCGACACACCGAGCGCCACTCCTCGACAGTGCCTTTAATGGCCCGTAATTTATTACCATCCTGTCTGTCCCACAAGGTTTGCCAAAACGCGTGTAACCTGAGACGCAGAGTTGACAGGCTTGATTCAACTTCGTAGTTCCAAAATGAATATACACGGCATACTTTACATCTAATCCTTGATTAGACATTACCCTTCATTGATTTATACACACAAAAAACAAGGGCATGTAACCATTATGGTCAAACCGAAACCTAATAGTTCACTGTGTCCTTACCCCTTTCGTCGTCATGGTGCTGAATTGAACAATAGGGCACCAAAGTTTTTTTTTCAGCACAGGCGTTATTTATTGTGTAGGTCTAGCATCCTTTATATATATCTGCGGCACCAACTGAGAAAGATGACCATTTCCAAGCCGGCAAAAATCGTTTTTCCTCTTATCAGTTTTGGCTTTATCCTCCTGTAGCTCATGCCGTAGACGATTCCTGAAAAAAAAAAAACCTGAACCAACCAACATTTCTTTTCTAGCTGCTCAGGGTGCGGTATTCGTAATTGCGCTATACAAACGTGCCAATAACTCGGTTCCTTTATCGGGTTGGATGGAGACTGGGAACCCAAACAGCGCCATCATCCCATCCCTTACACTCTCTTCTTCTATCCCGGATTGGTGAAAAAGGGAGGAAAGAGAAGAGGCGGAAGAAGTGAGAGACGAAAAAACGGGAGGGAAAAAAACGGAAAAAAAAGTATGGCTTCTATTTGGGCTGCTTATCTCGTGGCACAGCTTCAGCAAGGAAGGCCTGGTAGCAATACGAGCAGCGAGTTTCCCCTCCCCCTGCCAACGGACGTCTCTTCACAACGCCGAATGAAGGTCTCCGCAATTTCCTGGACGCTTCTTACTAACGCCGGCGCCGACAATAGTCGGCTGTGGATTGCCCGCGGGATAGAACGGAACTGTGATTTGTTGCAGTGGCCAAGTATCAGACCTGTAAATACCGAATCAATATCGGGCTGATACTGGTTTTAAGGCGGAGGTGAGAGAGGCGAGGGAGGAGGAAGGGGAGCAGACAGAAACTGCCAGAACTGGGCGAAGAAAATTCCAACACTTCCCCTTTTCCGGGAGACCGCCGCAGGGAGTTTACAAAAGGTTAACATCTCTCTCCCGGGTGGAGTCAAGCTACAAACGCTGTCTCCCACCCCTCCCTCCAATACGATCAACCAGTGATCTATACGGCCCACCAGGCCGCATTGAAACGTGAAAGCTGGCTTCCTCCCTGTTTCTCGCTCAAACCGAAACCTCGATCTCAACGACGAAAAAAAAAAAAAAACTCGTTTCACTCTTACGCAATTCCCGTGCACCACATCCATTTAAACGGTTCTTCCTATAAAACATAAGCTTACAAAAGACCGTTTGGATTCAACCGCACCCCTAGGAACGCTTGAGGGGTAATCTTCGCTGTGGGAAATTCAAGCCAAATGCATAAGAGTGGGTTGTTAAAATACCTTGGTGGCAATCTTTGACTAGAGTTTCGCGATACGGCATGAGTAGAGACGATGCATCGAGACAAGACCGATGCTCATCCCGTTCTTGTTTCAGGGTTCCGATCATTCTTCGAGTTTGCATTCGACTTTATCGCATTTTTAAAATCCAAGATTTCCCACCTTTGTAGCTGTTATCACTGCGAATATTTGGTAAAACGTCAATTAAAAAAGGTTTGTGTATTAATTAACTGCAGTGTGAACACATCTTATTTTATACTATTAAAGTGGGAGAAGTGTGCACACTGGTGTCCAGCCGACATCAAGTTGAATTCGATGCCTTGTGACCTGATTATAAAAATAGTAAACTTAACAAAACCAAGGAGCTGTTTCATAAATAAATGCTGTACACAGTGTGATTCGTAAATTCGTACCCAAGCCAGAAGTGACGAATAATCATTCCTGAATTATAGGCAGGAAAGATTACAAAATCGTTTGGCACTAGTGGAGCCAGTAAGGTTATGTGACATTGAGGGATCCAGTCAAGGTTACCACGTACAATATCGACGTTAAATAGCGAGTTATAGAGAACCATAAACCAAAGCTGATGCAAACAAACATAATACAAATTGGAACCGAATCACCGGATTTACAGGCCATTAAATTCAGCATTATAAACTGCATTGCAGTAAACAGTGGCATGCAGGAAAGCATGCCACAGACATTAAAACCTTGAGTGATCTTAAGTCTGCATGCCCCCGGAATACTGTAGTGATGTTTATGTGTGTTTTTATTTTTTTAAGGGGGGGAGGGAGGGGGGTTGAGTTGTTTGGATGGGATGCAATATAACTAGGTGCAGTTTGCCCTAGAGTTCAATGCGAGTGCTTAAAAATTGCTGGTCTGCATCACACCGTAGTGATGCCAGGAAGTAGTGAGCTTTGATTTGCCGGAGTTGCGACATTTTTTTATAATAATAGCAGTTTCACCCGCTAATGGGTGTGGTAACGGAAGGGATTGCCCACTTACACCGTCCCAATAATCATCGTTTTAATAATAAGTAATAGTAATATTTGTTGCGATAGCAACGCGTCTCGCAAGGACCGGGGGGTCACAATTAAATATAAGTACAGTGTACAATATATGGCCAATGAATAGTGATGGTAAGTGGTTTGGCGGGACACGAATGCTTTACCACCAAGGTTAGACCTGCCAGGGACTCAAAGGTCCCCGATGGCATCGTGACCTTTTGTAACGTTTTGTGCTATATCCCAAGCTGTAAAAGAAGATTCCACTTCGAACTATTTTAAAAGTTCTTTGTCGTTCTATTTTTTAGGATATAATTGATCTACGATGTAATTAAGCTTCAATGAAATTGATTAAAAGTACAGTAATTGTCCAAAGAAGGTGTGACAATAACTGCTGAAACTCAAGCTATTCTCCGATTTTTCATGAAAAACCTGGAAAACTCAAGGAATTTAAAGCACATTTGAAACTCAGGGAATTCAACCTGGAAAACTCAGGTAAAACCCAAAGTTACACTTTTAAACCTATTCATAATTGCATTAAATATATTTTGTTAAGACAAAATGGTAAAATAAAATGCATCTTTATACATTTGTGTTGACATTTAAAAGTTTGAAACATCGGGCTACTCTTTGTACTAAGTTACCCAAAAAAAACAAGTAAATCTGGTCAAACGTGTGGAAAAATTTCCTTCCTAAAATTATGATAAATAGCCTGGATATTTACTTCAGCCACTCTGGAAAACCTGGAAAACTCAAGGAAATTATTTCAGTTTTTTGGTGGAAACCCTGTTTTAAAACTTAATGCCATTGCATTAAAGTACAGTAATTGCTATGCAAGCAATCAGGATGCAGCAAGCATAACACCGGAGTTGCGCAGGAAAGTTCACTCTCCATTTCGAATGCGACACAAAGTAAGTAAGAAGAGTTAGCTCCACAGATAGCGAAGACGCGAGCTATGCTGGCCTGGCTGCCTGCTCCTGACACGTAGCTTCATTTAGATTAAGCGAAACTTCTGCGCGACGTTAATCTCAACGGCAATCTGACAACAGAGCCAAGAAATGGAGCGAGAGTGAGAGAGAGAGAAAGAGAGGCAGAGAAACAGAGAGAAGGAAAGGCAGAGAGACAAAGCACACAGCTTGGCCTCCGTCACGCCAGAGGCGGTACTTACAGCTGATTTTTCTCTTCAAAAAAGACATTTTAATTAAGATCTGGAAAATTACGCTATAGTCAAGACAATAAAGCTTAACAAATGAGACTTATCTAGATGGCAATCCCCAGCCTCCTTGACATGTATTTTCACTTGTGTCCTCCAGAACGGTTCTCTCTACTGTTTTTTTTTTATTTTATTTTATTTTTTTTTACATTTTCTTTTTCGTTTGCCTTTCGATCGTCTCATCCTGCTTCATTCTAATCCGAAACTAATGAAAATTTGAAGAGCCCACCCACCCCACACACATTCCATTTCCAAAGTAGAAACTTACATGGCAAACATGTCCTAAGACGGTAAATATCCGCTCAGAAAGTAGGGGGCCTGAAAAACGAGTCACAGTTAGAAAAAATAAACACTAATATTTGAATGAGACAAGCGAAACGCTGGCTGTTGGGCTGTTTTTCTTCTTCTTCCCTTTTTTCCCCCGTTTAGATGACTTGCGCTAAATTAAAAAAAAAAACACTCCCTACGAATGTTTCATTAAGTAAACTCCTCTGAAAGACACAGAGAAAAAGACATTATTTTCGGATTAAGCGTAACGAATGAACCAGGTTTCAGTCTTAAAAACGAAAAAAAAAAAAAATACAGAATGCAGTCACGGTTAGGCTTATCTTGCTCAAGAACACACTTTGTTTAGTCCAATACCTCTGTTCCAAACAGGAACGATAACAGTCAATAAATTCATTAGCACTTGACTATTGGGAAGCGTTGTATGTATGTACCAGTTTACCTGCGTATGTACCAGTTTACATTTAATGCAGGTTAGGCTAGCACAAATGACACGTCTGGTTGAAATAGTTCAAAAAGGTGATTAAAGCAATACAGAAAAACCAGGGAGTTATTACAGCGGTAAAAAAAAAAGACCAACAACTCTGTCTTCGGGACAACAATCCAACATCAATTTAAAAAAAAACATGAAACATGATATACAGTAAAATGAAAAAAGCGAAAAAGACATAACAATGTGCATTGTTAAAGGAAAAGAAATGTTCAAATGGTAAACAAGTCAGGGAAGTTTAGCAAATTCTCACGAGGATACCTCAGCTTCACAAGTGCAGAACATGACACAGAAATCCCTGTGTCAAAATATGCGGTTTTTTTTTTCTGTTGACGCTGTCCATCACATACGAGCCCACGGCTTTGTGGTGGATTGGTTGGATTCAGAAATAAAATAAAGTAAAAACGTTCGAACCTCTTCTGACCAATTCCCCTATGGGGGGGGGGGGGGGAGCGAAGCTAGATCTACAGAATGCTTCTCCTCGAGCGCAGTTGGAACAATGCTTGACTAGTAAACAAAAAGGCCCAGATTCGAATACAAATATGGAGGCCTATTTTTTCCTCGTTGATTGTGGCATCACTTCATAGCACACTTTAACAGCATAATAATCAATGTTGGTTATACAAATTTTCCAATTTCGGCTTGGTTTTTGCCTCAACCTTCTCTATAATAATTGGCGGAGCGAGCGAGCGAAGTGTAGCCTATAACGGACACCAAATTGCAAAATGTTGGTCCGTCCGTTGGTTGCACATTTTTAGTCTGGGTGGAGCCCAAACGAAAGATCGGCTTGGAATGAAATTTGGTACAACGTTTCATACCCTAATTAGTATTGCTGAGCTAAAATTCGACGTAAATCGAACAATTATTACGGTAGAACTTTTAAAATTTTCGAATTTATTTCTAACACTCACCATTGTAAATTTGGAATTCTGAATAGTTATGGAATTCCGAAAAAGCATACACTATGCTATGACAGTCAAGTGAACTTTAAAAAACACGGCAAATTAAATTTTGGTTGCTTCTTTCTAGCTAATAATCTTTTGCTACGTAACGCAATGAAATAGTATCATTTGACAGTTGCATTTAACCACTACAGTAACAAACGCAACCATAAAAATCAATAGGATTCTATTAACGACACACGGTAGTTTCATTTGAAAAAAGAATGCTTTGGAGATTATTCAATTCAACATGGCAACGAAAGTGGCATCTATACTAGAGATGGGAATCCGAATATGAAACCTGAAACCATCGTAACAAGGCCAAGCGGTATTATAAAAGCATAGTTTACAGCAAACGAAACACGAAACACGAAACAGTAATATGCCTGCCTCCCTTAGTTTATGTATTCCTGGTTGCCACGGTAACGTGAAGCCTGAAAACCAAAAACCCTGTTGCATTGCATGAAGGATTAGGCCTAAACGCTAAAAAATATACCTAAAACCTAAAACTAGGTCTAAAAGTTAACACATTTTTAACCTAAACTGTGATGGTTATTTCTTTTAGATTATATAATACATATCACTGTTGCAGTGCGTGAGAGGTATGTGGCTCAACATTTTCGTTGGTGGCGGTGTCAAGTCTTATAACAAAGCAGTATTGTGAACCTTTTGAATCTTCTGACTATTGTTAAAAACTATCGTAGTGATGATTATTTGGCTTGCAGCTAAACGCCTTATTATTAATATTTGAATATGTGGACTACATTTTGCAGAGCAGTTTCTGTAAACAATGTTAGAATTATTGCCAGCGGCAGTTCAAACAACGGTGGGCGAACGTGCTGTTTTATTTTTACTCGCCGGGATGACCCACATCTTTAGTGTTGGCTGTGAAAAGAGGCTACAAATAACTAAACAAAAACTAAATGCTGGAGCAAACGAAAGCGTGTTAAAGTAAATTTGACACGTAGGATAGGCCTATCTTAAAAAAAAGTCTAAAATAAGAAAAAGGCCAGCAAAGAGCAGCAGTACGTCACACCAAAAAACAAATAGCCCAACTTAGCTCACTAAGTAATGCTCCCATATTTTTAAGGGACATTAACAAATGTGGTATCGTCATTAAAATAAAAACTAAATATAAATTTGAAATGAAGATCCGTTCGCTCCGCCTACAATAGGCCCAAATCCTGTTTCCTAGTTTAATACCGTGGAAAGGTGCTTCGTTCGGACTGTTAAAATTAATTTCTGTGTTTACCAAACCTGTTCAAGAATTCAATGTGTTCACACATAAATAAATATGCAAGAATATGACGACTCTTCAGTTATCGATCATAAAAATTGGAAAAAAAATTAGTCGGTATGTATAGGTCAGCACCTTCCAGATCCAGTTTCATTTTTTTAAAGTCTATTTTAAACGTTACAATCGTCTGAAAATGTGCTATTATTTTTCTACGTGTGTGTGTGTTCAGTGAACCTTTGTCGGTTACAAAAGTGGAAAACTTTGCGATGCTGTCACATGTGCGATGCGATGTGCGATGCTGTCACATTCTAAATTAGTAAATTAAAATTATGACAGGACCGTACTTCAAAATTTATTTGTCAATGTATTCTTCATGGTGGCAGAGTGCTGGTGCTGTGGTTATTAGGTTAGCGCGCTTCAGAAGCATGTTTATTATTTCATAATTTGCCTGAAAGTGTATGTTAAAAATTCTCTTTGAATTCATTTGCTTCTCCTACCACACCAAGTGCTATACCTCAAGCAATCCAAAATTTTTAACATTTTCGTTTTTTTTCCCCCGTTGTCTAACGGCTCGAACTCCCTGTTTACGATCTCATTTTCTGGAAGCCAGTAAATTATAAAATTGCTTATTTGATGTTTAACAAAAGTGTGCCGTTCGGCCCTTTTACAATGTTGTCATTGTGCATCGTCCGCTTTCACTTTCTGTCCACTGAAGTGACTTGGCAGAGAAACAGACATTAATACTAGAATTTCAGGCAGGGGGGGGGGATTTCAGGTAGGATTCTACTGTCCAATTTCACTTCTGTGGTGATGAAACAAACATGGAGACATACAAAGTCGACCATTTTGCTAATTCAACTTTCACTTTCTGCTGTTTTCAACAAATTTTCGACAAACAATAAGCCTCACTGTTTATAAAATTATGGGCTGCAACACGTTTGTATTCCTCAGGATTTTTTCCTAATGCTAGGTTTACTTTCATATTTGTGCCTGGTGCGTTCGGCACGCCTGCTCTCTTCCACTGATCTGTATAAAGCCTACTGGCAGGACGGTTGGCCTTGACTTCCCACTTGTTTCCCAGTTGGTCTGCTAGCATTGGATGAACTAGGTGCATGATGTTAGGGTACGAGCACAGATTAAAGAACACTACCGCGCACAGTTACGTCACTACGCGGCAAAGTCAGGCCTCATTTTTTTTTGCTGAGTCATGCTTCGCACTTGATTCGCCAGTAGGCGCAGAGATCGCCCGCGAGGAGAGTGGTATAATTAGAAGGTCCACCATAATAAATACGCAGGCATGCGCAGTGGGATCGCGAGCACGTTTACAGAACAAATCGAACAAGCTACGTTAATCGCGAGAGTTCGAGTCCGAGTTGTGAAAGTTTTTTTTTTTTTCTCAGACTAGTGTGTTCCAATAAACCCAATAATAAAGGCTGACTTTTTGATAATTTAACGCTTTACCTCCTAATTTCTTATTTATTTAGCTTCTTTTCGGCCTTTCAATTTCACTCTGCCAGTGACATCTGGCGAACAAAGTGCGAGGTGTTACGTCATCACCCCGACGCGTTGCTGAAACGAGGGACCATTTTTGAAGTGCTGGCTGAGTTACGAGTGTCGTATCTGTGGGAGGAAGAGTTCTTTAATCTGTGAGTAGGAAAGTGACTGAATATTCTTAAGTATTTGATCATATTTTTACATTAGGTTTATTGTGATGGACTCCAGATACCTAAGGTGGTTGTCCCTGGTGATGTCGACGCGCCATTAAGCCTCATCACCCCCCCCCCCCCCTGGTGATGCCCCAGACCAGCTGGTAGACAAGTGGAAAGCCGAGGCCAACCCTCTTCCCAGCAGGCCTTACACAGAGCTACCGTGCCAAACGCAACAGCCACAAAGGAAAACAAAATGTGAAAATAAACCTAGAATAAAGAAAAAAAACCTGAGGAATATAAACGTGTTGTAGCCCACAATTTTACAAACAGTGAGGCTTGTTATTTGTTGAAAATTCACTGAACAACAACAGAAAGTGGACGGTGAATTAGCGTGTGCTTGTAAACGATGTCTGTGAATATTCAACGTAGTAAGCCAAACGGAATTTTTCATAAAAGGAGAAGTACGACAAAAAATGGCGTGTACATGGAAAAAAATTACAGACAAAAGCAGCACATGTCTCCTATGCTGCTCTACAATTTACATCATATTGCACAATGTAGAAACTTGCAGTAGCAAATATTTCTCGGACCTAATTTTCAGTTGTTTTTCATCTCTCCTTGTCCAAGATCAATGGGTCAACCCAGGTCCAGCCGGGTCAATCCAAATATGACCGGGTCATCAGGCAAATCCGGGTCTTTCCGGATCACTGGGTCAGTCCAGTAAACCGGGTCTGGCCGAGTCACCGGGTATGGATGGTCACCGGGTCCCGGGTCAATCTACTTTCGGGTCACCGGGTCAAAAAAACTGACCCTGTCAACTCTGGCTCCACAGAGTTATAAAACGTCCTCAGCTACAAGGCGTCTTGGATGATTTTCTGCCTCCTTGGACTGCATTCGATAAAACCTGAAATCTAAATCGCTTACACCTGGTCCGTATTACTTAATTTACTTACTTAATTTACGCTGAATGAATAATTCCAGTTCCTTAGTTCTCCCGGAGGAGGGTGGGGGAAGAGGGGCTTCAAACGCTGCACCGTGGTCACAATATCACGTAGATCAACTAATTAGTTCATGATACATGACGATCGAATCAAGACAAAGCCTCTTAAAAGGTTTCGAACTAATACGTAAATTATAGATTTCGCTGCTGTAATTAAGCCATAAGTGGGTTCGCCATTTATACCGTTGCATGACGGGAAACAACAACATCGTACACGAGATTTGTTAATTTGCCAAATTATTGCAATTTGAGAATCTGTATGTAACAGGTTAAGGGTTTATTTAAAGGTGGAATGAAGTCGCCTAAACGTTCCATGTCATGGTTCAAGTTGTTCCTTGAGAACTATACCCATTGGGGCGGAGTGGGAAAAAAAACTAAATTATTTTGAAATTCTTCATAGGCAGGGTGTGGAAAAGTTATCATTAGGCACCACTATCACACACAAAAAAATTTCATCACTCTGGATTCACGTCTTGAGGCATGGCCTTCAAGTTTAACATTGTACGGCAATGGGGTGGAATTGCGAAAAAGACAAATATGATAATTTGACGGGGCATCGGACGAAAGTTGAACTGGAAAATCGTCTGATGGGATAATTGTCTAATATCTGCCTAAATAAAAAATCTGGAAAATCATCTAAACGAAATACCGTATAATGGTTAATCATCTAACTTGACAATGATATGGCTGAGTTTTCTGATGTTATATGTATAGCGGCAGCGAGCATGGCAGAGCTACCAGTGCCAGATTGGGTTGCCCAGGAACCCTGCTATCCCTGGGAAGGCGCCCCCCCCCCCCAATCCAGGAGGCCATTGTTTCAGAGAAAGACTTTTTTTAAAATTTGAAATAAATTCGTAAGAAAATTACGCCTGCAAGTTGCAGGAAAACGCTTCATATTACCCTGATTTCATTACAATACGCTAGGTTACAGGGCTCCTCCCCGCCCTCAACCCCCCCCCCCCCCACCAATCCACAAAAAGAGGAGACCATTGTTTCAAATTCACGTTTTTTAAAGCTGAGATGAATCTGCATGAAAATTTCACCTCTAAGTTACAGAAAACGTATCAAATTCACGTAGATATCCTAAAAATTCGCTACCTTGCAGCGCTTCCAGAGGCCATCCCCAGAGGGGGGGGGGGGGATTGAGGCTTAATGGCGCGTCGACAACTTGGTCATTAGCGCCAACCTCAGTCACAGTGCAGTGGTCCGGGTTGCCACTGCACCACACATTACAGAGATGTTATTCCATCCCCAGAGGTCCCTGTAGTATATTCCGGGGTAGATTTGATCCCTCCCAATCTTTATTAATAAAATCGAGTTGTCGCGTAGGATGGACGGCAACGAGACGGCCACAAGACGGCCGCCACAAGACGGCCGCAAGTAATTGATAGAGCCGATATCCGTTTTCATTGTCGGTCGCTCGCCCTTTTTCTTTGCTACCGTGGGAAGAATGAGCCCGCTCGCCCTCTTGCAGATTATTGAAGCTTCGTTTGTTAATCGAGTTGTCGCGTAGGATGGACGGCAACGAGACTCCCACAAGACGGCCGCCACAACACGGCCGCAAGTAATTGATAGAGCACGTATCCGTTTTCATTGTCGGTCGCTCGCCCTTTTTCTTTGCTACCGTCCGAAGAATGAGTCCGCTCGCCCTCCTGCTCATTGTTGAAGCTTCCTTTGTTTAATCCTCCCTTACAATGTCTCCAATGCCTATTTATTTATTTCAGGTGTACAAAGGCGTGATTATCTATTTCCGGTATACAAAGGCGTATTTATTATTTCATATGCACAAACGCGTATTTATTTATTTCACATGTACAAACGCGTATTCAAACCAATTTTGCACGAAAGAATCATATGTAATGTAAGTGTATGGACTCCGGAACAAGGGATACGCTGAATGAGGGAGTGAAGCAAACGAAAAACACCGTTTGCTAGCCAGGGTACGCAACAACACATAGACGGGATACACGCATTCCGTAACAAACACATGAGGAAGGAAATCGTCCCAGTGTTTTTAACGGTGCATCAAACACCACCCGTGCGTAGCACGGGCTTCCCCTAGTCCTACCCTAAGTGAGAGTGAGGTAGGGATATTGGACGATTTTCCATTATACGAATTTCGTCTTAGACCATTTTCCGTTATTCCTCCAATTATGCGATTTCCAGTTAGATGATTGTCCCTCACACCGATTTGGCAGGTTTTAAATTTAATACCCGCTGCCATTTTAAATTTAATTTACACATTATCTCATTTGAAGCTTTCATAAACCAAAAAAGGTAACCATAATTGCCAAGAATATTTTTTCTGCATAAGAACGTAAATAGTAGTTAGTGGGGAGGGGGGGGTGCCTAAATATTCATAAACGCTATTTATATGACACAAATATTGATATTTTAAAAACTGAAAATATAGAAATTAATGAATTTGTACAAAACATGATTCACAAATATGAAAACTTACTTGAAAAAATAGTTTAGAAAACCCATCGACTCCCCAACAAGAGTGGAATTGGTGAAGAGAAAGAACAAATATGAATTCATCATTAAACATAAATCGTGTATTGATCACATATATATTAAATTCGATACCTAAAATACATTTGGTTTTACAATAGAAAATTGCTGCGAAGGAAGATAACGACTTTTAGAGTTCAACGAAAATAAATAAAATTACAAAAAATCTAGAATAAATAAAAATAATCGCATGGAACAAACATGAACTTGGCGATACCGTAATGCATTTTATGAAGTAATTCAAAACAGGATAAATAAGATTTATTAACATAATATAATTAAAAACATAGGTATAAAGAAAAATAAGATGAAACGAATAAAGGAATAGATATCTAACGAAACATTATATTAATTGAAAGGAAAAACAACATGTGGGTAAAAATTAAAACTGAAACTGCCGATGAGGTATAAAGAAAAGAACATAATGCATTAAAAAAAGAAGTACAAAAAAAATTACGCTAGACAAACAAAATAGTTACACAAATTTAATTAAAAATAGGGAACAAAGTAAAAAACAAACATGTTGGGAGTTGTAAATGAATTAATAGGAAAGAGTACAAATAAGAATTACATAGACGAAACATAACAAACGTAGTTTTGTCAAGTTAAAGGAAACTTGCAACAAATTTAATAATCATTTTTGTAAGCTAGTACCTGAGCTAAACGAGAAATATCCTAAAAACAACACAAGAATCGTAGCACAATGAAAGCTTTTTAATGAGATTTACAAAGGAAAGGCGAGGCGAATAACATAAAGCAAACAATGTTACAGGGTTCCAAACAATGATAGCCCCCCCGACTAAACTAAGCATGATAGATAACGAATGAAAGAACCATTTTGTTGTGGGTTTAAACTCAGAAGTTCAATATTCAGTGTTCACTCCACCGACGTCACGCACGGCTTGAAGACGAGCATGGTAGGAAGACAAAAGTGACTCAAAAATCTCCGTGTTAAACTCCATTACCCGAAGCAGAGTATCTCTTTGTCTCAGTCTGCGACTTCTAGCACAAAGAGATGGACCTCTCGGCCTTTTTTAAAATTTAAAATATTAAAATAAGGTGGAGAAGTGACCTCTTTGTGCTGGCACGCAGAGATAAACCTCTCTATTTTTTTTAATTAAAATTTATACGAAAGTGGAGAAGTGACCTCTTTGAGTGACTTCCAGCACAGAGAAATACCACTCGACGTTTTTTCTTCTAATTTAAAATTTTACGTGACTTGGACAGTGTTTACTGCAATTGTGACTCTCTTTACAACTTGATGCAATTTTAAAGTGTCTTTTTATTCCTTGATAACGACCTACAGTCTGCTCTAAATGTCGGCTGTAGTGTTTTAATTTGAGCAATTTCTTGCTGGTTTAGTAAGTATACTTAGTTCTAGTCCTTGTTTTAACCCATTTAGCATTAAAACACATTACAAGATTTTTTTTTAAACTCGCAAGTTGGCTACCGTTTCAAAAGCCATCCAAGATTTTTAAACATTAAAATTATGGAACACTTTTTCAGTCATTAGATGCTTTTACGCAAAACAAGCGTTTATTGCTATTATCTTACCATAAGCAATAAACCCTAAGTCTTTGTAGAATCAGGAAAGGTTTTGTGCCTGTAGTTGTAGAGGCTTCGCGCTACTTCTCGAAAAACCAGCAATTCGTATCAATTCCACGTACGATCCTCATCCGCGTACAGCATTCGCTAAGTGCTTTCGTGGGGGTGTCGAGAGTGGGAGAGGGGGCAAAAAACCAGAAAAGTCACGACTCCTGTTGGTACGAAGTGGTGGCAGGGATTATCCGCATTGGGTGGAAATGCGCCAAGGCTGCTTTGGCTCTCTTCGGCGTCGCAGAGCGAGTCGTCGCCCTTGTCGTCAGTCGTAATCCTCGCCTGTTGGCGGAGGGGACTCATTAGCAAGCGAATGGTCGTCTTGTCGCTCTTCGCCTCAGCAATTAGACGGGCGACGACAAGACAAAAGATCGAGCTGCAAACCCGCTGGTCACACTTGAAACATGGTCTGTGACTCGACACAACATGGCCCATGACGACACGAAGGCGTTAAATCTGTCACAGTCTGCCTGATCGTCACTCGGCGTTTGCTTTGGTGACGGACAAGGACCACTCTCCCTTTGCCAGTTGAGCTGACGACTGATGGCTTTCACTAACTCAACGATTCTCGTACTAACACCTGTACCATCAAAAGAATCGGAATGTCAACTCTATATAACTAAGATCGTAAGATTGGATTTGTGTGTTTGTTTGTGTGTGTGTCGCCGGATTACCGAGGTTCCGACTCTCAATTTTTATTTCTTTTGTTATTGCATTCGCAATGGGAATCTCGATAATATCTCTGTAAAAGTAATATCTCTGTGAAACGGAATTGTCTGTACGCCTATAAGTACTGAGTCGAACTGTGTTTTCAACAAAGAGGCACAGTACCGATGACGTCACAATATTTCCATGCCAACGGGATCTAAGCCGCTTTGTCTCTTAACCCTTGATCTAACTAAATCTAATGAATGTTTGAGCGACCGGTACTGGGAAATCACAGCATTTTAACGAAAATGTGAAATCACAACAATGCTCTAGAAAACCAGCAATATACTGGAGGCTGTCGTAGTTCTTAATAATAATAATAATAAAGGTTGTTACGGGGACAACAAGTCTGGATAGGGTCCGAGGACCACTAACCAGCCTGCCTCACGATAAAAGACCCAGGATTTTTTATGTTAAGTGCAATGCTCATTGCTCCGGTCTTTTCAGAAGAGCAGTCAAGTTTGTTATGTCAAGTAACCTCTTGAAGGTATTTACGGAGGAGGCTAAAACAGTTTCGTCAGTTAGTGATTTCCATGTTGGAATTACCCATATGGAAAAGAAATGCTACCTGCAATTTAGTTTGTATTTTATGAAGACAATCTTATAAATGTTAGGGCGCGTTTACGCAATGAGTCGCCTTTGCATTCTCGCAGCTAGAGGCTAGAAATTATCTGAAATTCCAACAAGGCGGCAGTTTTAGCTCTGCCGGCTCGCAACGTCAACAATCAACATGTGAGTTCTGAGCGACTGGGAAAATTGCTTCGTCAGGAGGAATTTACTATCTTATCGTAGCGGGTAACACGACTGCAAGCATTTACTCAAAAGATGTCGGATTGAGCTAATCCACGTAGCGTTGTTACCGTGGCAACGACACCTTACCATCGCGATTCAATTCTAGCTGCGAGAATGCGAGAAAGGCGAGTCGTTGCGTAAACTCTCCCTTTCCCCTTTTTCTGTTACAGTGCTGATTTCGAAGAATGGAAGATCCACTTGGAGTTTACTGTGATGAATTTTGTAGGTTGAGATTAAATCCGTTTTTAATCTACGAAGTTCCAAGGATTCAAGCTTAAGATGCTTGAGACCCTTCCCGATAGGGACTTTGTAAAGCGCCTTTGAATTGACTCAATGTGGTCAATGTTCTTGAGCAAGTGGGGGGACCAGACAGGGTTAGCATACTCCAGAAGTGGACGAACTTATACTTTATTTACATGACTGATATATAAGTATAAACCTTTTCACGCATGACACCCTCAAATAAGGACAGCTACTTGATGGACAAGACGTAAGTCCCAACGTGCAAGGCAACCTTTATGAGGGAGCTCCGGTCCTCAAGCAAAGCGAGCAGCAAGAGCCCAGTGGTCAGCGTCCACGTCTCCAAACCAAGTGAATGTCGGCTCGAATCCCAGTACTAACCGAACTATCACGAGTTAAAAAAAAAGATACAAGAAATAATTCTTGTACGAAGGGGTTAATATAAAAATTATTTTCTGAACTCGAGGATATCACTCTCCTAAATTGATATAAAACTAAGAAAAATTCTGAAAATCACACAGCTAAGAGGAAACTTCATAATGCGAAACAAAAACGTTAAATAAAATGCACCTAAGGTAGATTACAAATAGCTAGAAACTGACGAAGCAAAACACAGACCACTCAAATTAAACACACAAATAAGTAAAAGTAACTGCATGCAAACATAGGATTAATGACAGATGGTGCCACCTAGTGGAATTTTAGTTTACTACTTCCGTTGTACCAGGGCTCTACAGTACTGGCCGGATCTTGGATGAAAAATAGCATATGCGACTGGGTTGGGCAATATGGCCGCCGAAAACGTCACTTAAGCAATGATTCTTTATGTTGCCTCTTTCTGTCAACCGAGGGCGACACCACCGTACGTACAAACATGCAACGTTTCTTCCCATGCAACACTTTCTGGATACATGAACGTGTCGCTTTTTTTTTTCCAGGCGCAGAGAAATAGGTTAACTGTGGCTGTGTGATAGCTTAAAAACTATTTAAAAATACTTTAATACATAATAAAAATCTGTGACGCAAATCTACGTAAAATTAAAATTACATTTTGAAAACCGCCACTAGATGCCAACAGATGTCGCGATTCTCCGTACAAAAATTCGTCGATGCGATTTGCCAATTCCCGAACAGACCTCAAAAATGGGGCCAGTCGTGGCGTCCATTTTGTCTACCCCCTCTAATTCGTTGTAGATCGGACCAGTTAGTTTAGTGGCCGTGGTTGTACCTAGCATGCAGAGAAACCCAACGTAATGCAGAATCGATCCTCTATATACGAATATCGAAATCGATGTAGAATCAAATCAGACAATATATTTGTTAGAGGGTATAATTGACGCGGAAAACATTATATCTGTATTTTTTCAGTTTGGATGAATTACAGTGGGGAAACTACAAAGTTTAAAATTTAAAATTTAATATAAAGGCGCGAACAAAGGGTGGTGTGCATCATGGCTCCTAGCCGGAAGACATGAAGAATCCAAGCTCTGCTTCCAGTTAAATAGTCAGTGGTTGCTCAGGGAAACGGCTACCTTAACATACGTTCCTAACGTCTGGAAAACAATAGAAACATTTAGACTTGGGAGTCTTGTTGTGCCCATGTCCAAGGGTTGTTGAAACTTTCTTTTAGATTCCGACATGGCCACCTGCACCAGTCTACGGTCACACAAACGCCATATGATTTTCTAACATTATCTTCACAAGAAATAGAAAAAAAAAATACTTCAAATTCATAGGAGGCAAGAGTTCACGTTTTGTCAGAAAAGTTAACAGTATGCAAATATTACTCGGATTTAGGATTGCTACTTCGAGTAATCTCTAAATCTCTGTGACTAGTGTAGCAGACATCTGCCCATCTTCCACTAAGAGTTTTATTTAAAAAGTAGCTGTGCCGAGTGTATTCCCAGCATAACATACACCGTACTAGCTGGTTTACGCATGCGCGAGCGAAGTACTTTGCCGGGTAGCATGAAATGAAAAGGGCCACTGACTGCTTTCCACATCTGTCCCACAACCCCCCCCCCCCCAAAAAAAAAAACTCCCCTCACCCCATCCCATCCTCATTCCCACATTTTGTGGTCAGATTTCCCCATGTGGGCCAACCGGTAATCCCTGACCCCCTCTCCCGAACCCCCTCCCTTCACATTCCGCCTATTGTGTGGGCTGAATACCCCCATCCCTGGAATCCCTGATATTTGGTCTTCTTAGGGAAGTAAATAGCGTTTCAATGGAGGGCGCCACTGTTATTCTCGGTAAGACTGAATTGCCCATTTCTCCGTTTTGATACCAATTGCGATAACCCCGCAACAACGATCGTGTATGGAGTGATTGTTACTCAATCAACTTTAAAAAATTTCAACTCGGCTCTAATAGCCAGCATGATTGAAGCAATATTTCGTTTGTTACTGATTGTTACAGGGCACATCCGTTCACATTGTCGACCGCTTGCCGTCTCTCATTGGCTATTTCGTCATTGGCTGTTTCGTCTAGTGTATTAGACATCAGCCCATCTTCTACTAAGAGTTTTATTTTAAAAAAATAGCTGTGCCGGGTGTATCCCCAGCATAACATACACCGTGTTAGCTGGTTTTCGCATGCGCGTGCGGGGGAGTTGATTTGGTTAATTTCAATGGCTGTCTTAATGATGAGTTTGTTGTGTTCAATCCCAAATTGAGTTTGTTGTGTGCATCTCATCCCAACGTAAGCGTATTATTTACTACATAGATTGATAGATACAACTAAGTGGTGAACAGACAAGCCAAAAAAAAATTATCTGCAAACCAGCAGGACACTCTGGTTTATGACTCGACACAAAATTGCCCATGACTGCATGGAAGCATTAAATCTGTCACGATCTGCCAGATCATGAATCATTTTGTTTTGGTGGAGGAAAGGGTCCCCACCGTCTTGCTATGTAACCGCGTAGATCCCCGATGTAATAGCCAAAGTTCCTTTCTTCAGATTATGGCGTAAGACGTGCTACCACTAGTGCGAGTTGCTTTTAAATACTGTGATGATTTCAATTTTCACATGTGGACACATAATCAAATTTTTTTTAAAAAGCAATGTAAAAAAAATGCTGAACGTTCAAACGCACGCATTAAACGTGATAAAATCAACTAAAAACAGCCAGCATAGTACTAAACGCATCCTAGATCTGAGTGCAGCATCTAGTCTCCGTTGCTGCAGTTATTTCGCATCAAGATCAGTGATGACAACAATTCATTCCAAGATTTTGCGCCTGCAACACTCAACACGAACAACATCTTTAACAGCTGATTACAGAAGCCTAATGGTTTCCACATATTACGTGAAGGGAAGACGGAAGAACAGGGAGCCACTAATACCGTTCCCAAAACATGGGTTGCGGGGGGGGGGGGTGTCAGCTAATGGCAGAGTTTAATGTTAGGGGCCAGGGGGTGCGGAAAACATTCAACTGTTCCATAGCTTGCGAAAACCAAAAAGAGTTGGGGCATTCATCGTTTCTGCCCTAAGTGCATTCCAAATTGGAACAACCTGTAGCGAGAAGAAATTTCGAAGACAGTCGAGACGCGAAAATTGTACAGCAAGCTTCAGGTTGTGGCTCCTGGTACCAATTTTAAGGGAGGGGGGGGGAGGGGCAAGATCGAAAAACGGACGATCAATGGACATCAACCCATGTAGAATTTTATAGGTCAAAATAAGATCAAATTTTATTCGGCGTAGTTCCAGCGACTCATGACCAAGCTTGCTACGTCGGTTACCATAGTCAATTGCGCTGAAGCCAGGCAAGTAATTATATCATGTCATTCGTAAACGTAATCAAACCTGATTGTATTCAACAACCCCTTGATATCAACTTGTACCCGGCCAATAATTGCATCATGTCAGGAGAGTTTTACACTTGAAATAACAAGGGTCCATACCCCATGTTTGGCATTCCAGGCTCCATCCCGGTTCCGGTAAACATGTCTCTCCAAGCCCAATTTCGGTAAATTTAAAATTAAAATTCCAAAACTCGTTCCCAATGGCCAGAAGAAGTCGTCGTGCGTGTAACCTCAAGTGGGTGTAACCTCAAGTCCCAAGTCGACCAGTCCCGTGCAAAGGCGAGCGTTAAACCTCCATGTTCTGAGACTGGACCATCAAGCTGGGATTGACTTTTCTTTTTGAACGGAAGTGATAAACTTCAAGTTAAGATTTTTTTTCCATTCCCAGTTCGCTGCTGTGTGGGATCACTTGGAATTCGTGTGGAGACGCGTTCACCTTGATTCCACTACACATGCAGAAGGGGGGGGGGGGAGATGAGGCTTAATGGCGCGTCGACAGCTTGGTCCAACCTCATTGGCGCCAACCTCAGTCACAGTGCAGTGGTCCGGGTTGCCACTGCACCACACATGCAGAAGGATCATCCTACAGTAAGTGTTTTCACCTTGGCACACTCGGAGCAACACGCTCAGATTTGATACACTCACACTGAAGGCTCACCAGTAGCGAGCTCAGCCTAACTGCCTGTAGGCTCTGTTTTGTCTATTATTGGAAAGGGGATCCTGGCAAAGTCCCAGTCAGTGTGTGCAGACCCAGGGTACTATGAGAGACTACCGTGCTCCTTCAGCAGCTAAGGGGTCTATTATGACCATTTTCGTGACCCCCTGCAGTGATCGGAGGTTTCTCTGTTCGCATCGTCGGGTTTGTCCCCCCCTCTCCCGCCGCCTTACTCGACTTCTTACATCTTCAAAAAAAAACATCTGATAAGGTGCAAAATTGAGCCAATTTATCTATTCGAGCATTCAGTTAGCTTGTTTCAGATAATTTAATGCTCCAATAAATTTAATAAAAAAAAAACAACAAATAACAAGCGACTGCAGTTACTACCTGGTCGCAACCGGTCTTCTGTACACTGCCGCCACCATCGAAAATGTTGAAGGGCACACCTCTATCACACACTGCAACAGCGCAACACTGCAACATAATCTAGGCCTAAAAGTAAAAACCATCACAATTGAGGTTAAAAATTTGTTAGCTTTTTAGACGTGGTTTTTGGACCTGGTAGCTTTTTAAATGTCAGACTCAGTTGTCAGATTTAAGATGTAAGATTTTAGGCTGTTTTGTTTTCACCTGCCGTTTTAATATCTGGAGTAACAAGTAACGGAGAGTTTGGGTTGAGAGTAAACCTATTCAGCCATGCAACATTAAATTTTTAATGAAGCTTTTGTTTTTACGGTTACTCGTTATCCATAGATTTAACTGCGACGATCAAATGTTATTATTTCATTTCATTTACGGGGTGGCAGTCGGGGGCAGAGGTCTCTTCCTTGGAACCTAATCCACCTTGGATTTTTTGCATATTTTTAAAACAGTTTCCAGGTCAGGTTGACAAAAACTATCGAATTCTTTCTCCAAGTAAATCCAAATAAGATGGAGGAGAAAAGAACGACTTCGAATTTCTAGATCAGTTCCACAAAAAATATGTAAAATCATGCGTTCTTCCTCCAGGTAAATCATATTAAAATGGAGGGGGGGGGGAGGGACGAACAGCTAATCTCCAGATCAGGCCGACAAAAGATGGATAAAATTTTCCGTTCCATCTCCAGGTAAATACAAAGAAGATGAAGTGGAATAGGGACAACTTCTAATTTCTAGATCAGTTCCATAAAAAGTAGGTAAAATCATGCGTTCTTCCTCCAGATAAATCCAATTAAGATGGAGGGGAAAGGGACGAACTTCTAATATCCAGTTCATGTCGACAAAAAATTGATAAAATCGTCCGTTCTATCTCCAGATAAATCCAAAGAAGTTGATGGGGAAGAGACCGACTTCTAATTTCTAGATCAGTTCCACAAAAAATATATAAAAATCTCCTGTTCTTCCTCCAGGTAAATCCAATTCAAATGGAGGGGGGGAGTGACGAACTTCTAATATCCTGATCAGGTCGGCAAAAAAAATGGATAAAATCGTCCGTTCTTCCTCCAGGTAATCCACGGAAGAGGTAGGGGAAGAGGGGGGATTGAGGCTTAATGGCGCGTCAACAACAAGGCCATTAGCGCCAACCTCAATCACAATACAGTGGCCCGGTTTGCCACTTCGCCATACATTACAGAGGTGTTGAACAAACCATAAATCTAGAGCCAAAATGCGTTAACTATTTCGACAGCTGGGTAATTCCGTCTCCCTCCCCCAATTTCTGAAAGCTTCCTTATAGACTCGCCATTGGGTGTAAGTGAAAATCCGTTATTAACCCGAAGACAGATTAGTTTTCAATCTGAAACTGTGTACCTCGAACATTAAATACTTTCAAAAACTTAACGATTTAGAGTTGTAGAAACATTGAGGCGTTGTTAATATAATTTGTGTGCATCTTCATGGCTTGAAACTAGTCAACGAAGACGGTAATCAATAACTTTAGCTTCCTCCTGCATATGAACGAAAACACTTTAAACTTTTCAGCTTCCTTTTTGCCTACAATTTTTTGCAGTTACTTTTGACATTATCAAGCAGAAGTTAGCGGGAGACTGGCAGTCTCATGTCGATTGCAGCTTTCCGCATCTATTTACGGAAAGCATTTTATCGACCGCACTTTGTATCTCCATGTCAGCATTAGACATTGACATATCGGGATTTAGTTGGGCGACACAATATCCAAACTCGTCCCCAGACGGCTTCACGGAAACCACGAATACTTCGCCCCTAAGCACACTGCATTCCTTTCTTAGAAGTACATCTCGAAGTGCACTTACCGCTATGTGCTTGTCGATGTTCGGGAACTTGCGTCTTCATGCTTTCCTCAAGGTATGTGATGAAGGAGGAGAAGTACACCAAAGGATTTTAAAGTGGAACGGGACAGCGAACTCCACCATTTTAAATGTAAAAGGACTTTAAAGCTGCCATGCAGAAAAGCTTTAGCAAAATACTAGAGTAAATATGGGAAAACTACGACCTATGACTTGATTTGGAAGGCTTCCAAATCGAAATAGACTCGGAATGTGAATGAAATATAAATTCTTAATTTATATTGCTAACCATGGTCACAGACGCGGATATAATTGAAGAATTTTATACTGTAAAACACAAATATCCATTTGAATGGCAATCGGCTTGTCGTCGAAGTCTTCGAGAAGAGGTGGTGTTGGGCCGCTTACGTATTGGTCACAACAACCTTAGTTCACATTGCTGCCTTTTGAGGGAGACATTTTCCTTCTGAATATCATTGGTGTTCCCAGTCATGATGGTGTTCGTCGTCGTTTCCGTCTTCCACAAGTTAGTACGTCAGTTCGACGATGGACTCATCATCCTCCTGTCCGGGATTTTCAATTCTTGCAGGAGCAACAGATACGTGATAAAATCTAATTGAGTGATTGTTTACCATCACGGTAAGGTGCTGTGCAGCAGCAATCCCAACTACTACACTGTGACCGATGTTGGTGACAATAGCCTAGTTGTCGATGCACCATGAAGACTCAAACCCCCGCCAAGGAAGGTGACCGACGTTAACATTTACGTATTTATTAATTGTAAAATCCTCACTAGTCCGAATGTAACCGGTTTGTATTCAATGCGATCAACGGTTTATAAGTTATAATCCACAATCTGTTTCTGCACGTCATATCCTATCACCATCTTGTGTTTTCATAAACTTGAATGTGACATTCGTTGAAAAAGAGTTCAATGTTGAACATTATTTGCAACAGGTTTCTTTTGAATCTGATGAAGTTAAAAGTCATAAGTTACCTAGACGTCAACATTTCTGGATTCCCTTTTCGGCTGCCAATTTTTTTTTCACAAAATTTGAATGTGGCCTTCCTCGACTTTCATAAAGAATATGTAATTGGGATTAGCTACACGTCAGACTTGTCACCGAATTGACACGTAAATCTCGTGGAAGACAGAAATGGTGACGAGCACCATCAAGATGGTGACAAACAACTAGAACATGGTGGACTATAAGTGGTTGGTGACTCCAATGATATTTAGGTGGGATATCCCCATCATAAAGAAATAATGTGTTAGATTGGTGTGGCCAATACGTAATCGGGCCAACTACTACCTCTTCTTGGAGATTGTGGCGCGGCATGGCAAGTGCCAAGTAGGATACTGACCTTAATGACCCGCAACTTATTGCTGGCTTTGTTGGTTCTACATATCTTGCCAAGCAGCATGCAATCTCAGATGTAGAGGTTGAAATGTGTCTCAGGGAACAGACCAAGACCTCTTTCGACGGGGCTCCTTTCCTAGCTGCATTAGCATTGTCATTCTCAGCAATCTCAACATGGTCCAGGGTGCAGCAGAAAACCACAATCTTCCTCTGGCCACACGAGCAGAAGAGCAGAACTTGGATTCGCTGTGTCATTGGGTTGTGAGGGTTCTACTACGCCAAAAACTCCACGGCTCTCATGGGGAAAAAACTAAGGCTGACAATAGGCTCATGCACAAGCCATACAAACTTCTGCGGTTGATTCATCAGTAAACAGCCACTTACATCCAACGTACTGCTAATGCTGCACTATAACTCCTGCAAGTACCTTGCTGGTGGATCAAATTTTTTTGGGAGGGCTGTCAGACAGAATGTTAAAAATGCTTCTTTGAACACGCCAAGGGCCACTGGCAACTCCCCAAGCCTCAGAACGTGGAGCATTTCAAAGGCCCACTCCCCACAGGACTGCTGGAACCTAACCCGGAATTCAAACTACCAACCTTATGTCTACGCACCCGCAAATCTCATGCAAAATTCATGGGCCCTTCTGGACTGGATTGTATAATATGCTGCTTTTGTAGAGTATACTGAATGGCTCACTGCTGGCACCATATTGCCAAATGTGTTTCCAAAAGCTTCAGCTTACAGGGTAACTCCCGGAGAAGTCTGAAAAGGTCCAGTGGCCAAACGCAGGCACTATCATGCACTGGGTGAACACATGCACTGTCGAGTAACTAGCTGAACCATAAACCATACAATCTTAATCAGTTTTGCTGCAAACAGTGGCTCAACGAAGGAGTAGCACATCTGTCAATCTGTTCCCCAGGAAATAACGGACAGAAACCGTGAGACGCTGTGCTCTGGAAACCCTTCTCCCCTAAGTTGGCAAAAGTGTGGAAGACAACAAAACTAGAATCGAACATCAGACCAAGGAAGTATGTGCCTGCAGGACCGCAGAAATTTTTGCCTCACAAACACGAGCAAGGATCTGGGTACAATGTCCGCAGATGGCAAAAGTTAATACACGCTGTTCTGAACGGAGAGGACCAAAACGGATTGGTGAGCAGCACAGTTGAACCCAACAGCGAAAACCGCAACATTGAGAATACAATCCTTAGCCGCACCGTTCTCCACATAAGACAGGCAAGAAAGTATTTTCTTAACACAAACACGAGAAGAATGGCCCGAGAGAAGAATGGTAAGGAACTTGGTCGCCGTCACCTCAAGCCATAGTCGGAGATTACAGAGTACCCTGTAATGCTAGCTCGTGCCATAATGGACGCTCTCTCCACTCGGAGAGTCTAGGGCAGTCTGACATTTAAGTCCAAAAGGCAACGTAAATAGGTTTGCATCTGTATTTATTTAACTCTTGTTGAGCCGTCGGTTTTCCGCCCTGTTTAATTTTTTACCTATAATGCTTAGCTCCCTCCAAAAACAGTTTTCAAGAAAATGGTGAATAGAATTTTCAAGGATTTTTAAGTATTTTCGGCCTTTTTGGGGGGCGTGGAGGGTAGGGGCAGCGCTTGCCTTGTTTACGTCCCCTTCCCCCGTTATTTACTTGACAGGACGACTTTTTCAATGGCAGAATTTAAGAATTTTCTTACATTCCACAGAGGATTCCATCCAAAAGTAAAAACTGATGCCCATTCATCCATGCGACTCTTTTTATTCCTTTGTCAGTGTTCTTGGCTTTTTACTGAGTACGTTTTTTTAAACCAAAAGTATGCCCTTGTTTTGCTAAGTCGTAAAGAAAACCACCAGAGTAGTTGAAATACGATAATTTGATGAGAATTCTGTGTATCTTAGTGGTACTCGTATTGATGGGTTGGAATTTGTTACGTTCTGCAGTAACACAATTACGTACTCCTTTGTGCATGCAGTATCTAAGACAAACAAGATTGCTACAAAATTGGCAGTCGTAAATGTCAGCAAATGGCGCCCGCATATATCTACATTGTATCCTTGAGACATCTCGTCATCTCATCTATGGCTGGCATTATCGAAATGAGGTTCCATTATTAGCTGTAGTCGCCATGGTGTCTACAATAGTTCCTGCGAGAATTGGAAGTGCATTAAGTGCCCGTGGGCCTGCCATAGCCGTTGTTGTTGTTGCACGCTGTATATGTTGTGGAATTCTCAGAAGACAATGGGGGATGGACGGACGCTGCTCGTCGAGCTTAAACGTGTATACGGACGTCAGTCAGTGAGAGAAAGAGAGAAGAGCAGGAGAATAGGCGCGTTTGCGTAGGCAAGGCTCGTCCTGGGAGCCATGCATAACCACCAATGGCCTAAAATTCTGACAAGCACGCTGCCGACGCCATACAGGAAAACAAGGCGCGCTGTAGTTCCGGGGAAAATGCAGGCGCCACCGCCGCTGACAAATGGCGGACTCTCGCGTCACCGAGAACGAGAACGAGATTTATGGAGATGGAGGGGAGTCGGAGACAAGGAAGGGTCTAGTCCGGAAAGCCCTCGGAGCCAAAGGGAAGACAGAAACTGGGAAACGGGAGGAATAGCGG
The DNA here is from genome assembly GCA_023313725.1 of Lithobius niger. NCBI lineage: Eukaryota > Metazoa > Arthropoda > Chilopoda > Lithobiomorpha > Lithobiidae > Lithobius > Lithobius niger. The sequence goes on from JAHWFP010056375.1 coordinate 30,623, forward strand.
AGAGAAAAGAAGGAGGGAAAAAAACTGGAGGAGGGAAATACGAGGACATGCTCATTGGGGGCGCATAGTAGGCAGATGAGACTGCACGACGGGAATAGACAATGCAACGAATGCTGATGGACGAAGAGCAAACTTACGGAGCTGTTTGCGTCATGGCATGGAAGAGGTTTTTCCCCTCTGAGCTAAAGATGGCAACGGAATGCTTTTCGCACGACATTGTGAAACGGAGGAAATATATATATACGTGAGAAGAGAGTCACAGAGTTAGAATTTTAGGTTTACGATGTCACATTTCGCGTAGATGAGAGACGGTGATATACAAGCACCATAGATAGCAACGGTCACCATGTTTAACAACTGTGACAGGAGCAATAGCCATAGCACTGTGGTTTTTTTCCAGTACGACTGCTGTGGTTCACATGGCGATTAAGAGGTGAAGCCACTACTTGTTGCTACAACAAGGGCACTTTAACACAACGACTAACCTCAGCATTCTTGCGACAACTCGCTTTTCATTCGCGCGAATTAAATCGCGATTGCAAATATATCGTTACCTTGGTAACAATGCTACCTGGTTTAGCTAAATCCTACGTTGCTTGAATAAATGCTTGTAGTCCTAAAATCTGTCACAATCAGATAAAAACACGATTACAGTTGCTTACAGTTAACAGACACATGTCTGCTAGTGAGGCTGCCTTTTTATCATCAACAATAATTACTCTTTTAACTGAAAACTGCTCACGTCATAGTTTGATCAAGTAAACTAATCTGAAAGAAAGAAACTTTGGCCTGCCAAAAAAACTTTGCATGAACGAACTATGACGTCATGACAACTTATCACCCCGTTGTTGCTTGGCTCTTGGTTATTTCGCCCATTTTGTCAACTTGATAATTCCTCAATCGCATGTCCGATTCCAAATTGTTTTTCTGATAAACCTTGTCCAGACACCCTTGCTACTACATGCAAAATTTGGTTCGAATACTCCTTATGGTTTTCGTGTGATACAAAGTCTAAGATTGGAGCGTGATCATAGCGGAGCTCACTCCAATACGAGTTTGACCGAAAATTAGGGTCAAATAAAATTGAACAACGGTATCTCTTTGATGAGTCTCTTGCTAACCTCTGGCATATGCTGATGTATTAATTTAGAAATCAGTCCGTATTTTCCTAAGATATTAGGAATTTTGTTCCTAGTAGGCAGATTAGCTCTATTTTTCCTACTTTACCTACTTCAACTTTACTCAGAGAGTGCTGCCGAAGGTCCACAAAGTCCTTGTGTTCCTACACATTAGGACAAATTTTACAAAAAATAGTGTAATAGTGTGTAAATAGTGTACTTCGGGGGCCCCTCTCACAGGACTGCACGTTCCCACCTAACGTTCATCTTCTACGTTCAAATAAGGTGGCTACAGCGGAATTGTAATACTACAATTACGACCTGAAAACTCACAGTTTGCTACAACACAGAGACAAAACGTCCCCGTCAAATGCAGGGGGAGATCCGCACAAGTAATTCAAGGGATGCGCGTAGCAAGCCTTTATTAGCTTGAACAAAGATTTTTGTTTCATGTGTTAATGAAATTAGGCACCCCTATAGTATAGGTCTACATTTTATAGACCAACAACTTATAGGCCTACATTTTATAGGCCTACATTTTATAGGCCTACATTTATGAGCCTATTTTTCAGTACTTTGTGAATCACCCTGTATTCTATCTCAGCATGGACTTGTACATTGTCTCTCGAGCTCCATGGTGCACCCGAAAGGCTTCCCCAAGTTTCCTTGCAAAGGGTTCAAGGTTTCTGTAGCGAGCGTTAACCACTTCCAGTCATCTTACCGAAAAGCCCAAAGGCCCTATGTCTGCAGGAACCGGATTCTTTGTATTCGTGCAGCCAACAGCAGATATCACAACAAGAAGCCATAGCAGTCAACAATTCCAAGAGCATCAATGTCAGTTGAACACTCATGACTGTAATAATTATAACAATACCGCAACTAACGTACCCCGGATATGAATTGTTGAAATAGCAAACCTCACTGTAGGCAACCACGAGTTTAAGCACAACCATTTAAACAGCTCTCATTACCAACTAACAAATATCATAGCTAACGAACATATTGTGTTACAATAAAGTGAAACGTTAAAAACAAGCAATTAAAACTTGCACTGTAAATGAAGAAGATAAAATAATTAAGAAATAATTTAGAACTGATAAGAACCAAAAAGCTTAACTGTTCAGTACCCTAGAAAAAACGTAAACAAGGGCGGTACCACTACTAAATTCTACCGTGTAAAAAATCAGGTGTTATTCAAGACAAAAATGACCTTTCATATCTTCAGTGGATATCACACTCGGTAAATTTTTCGTTAGAGGATCATTGGGCATACAACGGAGGGGCAGAAAACAAGTTGGATATTATTTCTCTTAACTTTAACCCTAATATAGTTGATTTGTTCGCAATAATGTCTCGACTAAGCACCCCCACCAGTGATGATTAGGTTAATAGCCGATCTTGAATCTGTGTATATGTGAAATGAGTAAACTAATTCTGCAGGGTTCAACGCAGAAATTAGGCAACGGGTGCAGATCAATTCCTTGAGGACCTCAGAAACAGCCGTCGTGTCCGTTTCACAACTCGAGTATGCTGCAAGAGATCGGGTCTTGTTGCACCAAGACAAGAATAAAGCAACACGTGAGACGACAAAATTAGTTACACCCTTTAGTTCCTGATACAGAGTCTTATGAAGGATCACAGTATGCGCGTAGCTGTCCCATTTTAGTGGTGTCATAGTGAAACGTGTAACATCTCCATATATGATTTAATGCGTTGAAATATGCACGACATTGCTTTTAAGACTTTGTAGCGAGCTGAACCACATTACAAAAAATGTCTGGATATGTATAAATAGCTAGAAATATTAAACATCCAAGGATTTTTAAATAGGATGTATTGTTAACAAACTCAGAGTCCTCACAGTTCCCTAATACTTTGAGAGCAGCCGAAACAGTTCTGGCGATGTTTGCGTCTTGTGAACCAAAATCAAGAAGTTTATTTTGGGTATATTAAATACAGAGTTGCTAAAGGTTATATGGCCTGCAATAGTTTTAATTTCGTAACCAAGATTTTTTGACCTTCCACTTCAATTATTTCGAGATATTCTCGTAAAGCATTGAGGAATCTTTTATAAATTTCTTGGTTCTTGACACTCACTAGCACTTATTATCAACAAATAGGCAAAACACTCAGTTGAAGTCACCGAGACGTTGTGCAAAGAAGCAAGGAATATATTGGGATTTAATTAGAGTTGGATTTTAATTGCTAAATGAGTCTTGAATTGCACGAATTGTGCAGACTGAGGTTTGACCGTATCTTGACGTATAGGATCCTGTGGGGACTTGTTTCCGTTGATCTGCCTTTTTTGATCCAGCGCCACGAACTCATCATACTCGGGGTCATCCATAGTAAATGGCGGTTCAAGGATCCCATCGGGACTGTAGGAAGTATTTTTTCGTGGTGCTTGTTGTACCCGTCTGGAATGCCCTTAGTTCTGAAACCGATGGTAAAGAGTACCTTGTTTGCGTCCTGTAGAACTCAGAACCTGCAGGCGCTCATTAAAAGATTGCATTACGCATACTTTTTGACGTCCCAGGTAATCCGATATTTTTATCTTCCCCCATGCTTAGGCCCAGAGTTAGTGGCTCACAACCCTTCCGGTAGCATTCCACACATTTGTGGTACGATATTATTATTATTATTATTATATAAATTGGCGGAAAATCTCAATTACACTCTCCTACCAGTTACAGCCGGATTCGCTAAAGCCGTAAATTGACTTTTCCAGTAAGCATACGAGTTCTTCCCCATTCTCCGATTTTTCAAAACCAGGTGGTTGAGATAAATAAACCAAGCTCAGCTACCAAATGATGAAAGATAGTTCCGAGTCCATACCAGATTCATGAACATACGATGAACATCATCTTCGCTTATTTACAAACACCGATAACGCCTGGGTGTACCAAAATGCTTCCTCACGTTTCACTTTATTTCTTGCATTCGGACGTCCATAGCCAACAGAATATACCCCAACAAGCAGCCACAGCAACCAACAATCACAATAGCAACAATGTCAGTTAAACATTCATGGCGGTAACAATCGTAACAATTACTTAACATAATAAAATTAATAAATTATTAATTATAAATCATTAATACATTTATTATTTCTGTGTAATTTAGAGAACAGAACAACAAAAAACGACTAGAAATTCCCTGACTAAATATCTCGCAAGCTATTAGACATTATCAATTTCTTTTCAATACTCGTGTTTTTGCCTCACATAAACTCACTCGTGCAAATTGTCAGATAATTTGTCTTGTGCTTCCCATTAGTAAAATTAATATCTGCCTAAATAACACTCGTGAGATTATTGGGACCAAAACACTCAGGTTGAAAAGATAATATAATTTCACTACGTCTACTTTGAAACAATAAGTACAAAACTGCTAAATCGTTTGAGTACCAACTATCAGATATAGAATGAGGATTCTGGTACTCCTTTTTAAGTTTAAAGCTTTCTTTTACTTCCTCAAAACTAACCACAATAATTAAGACTACGAAACTATGCATTAAGTCTGCTAGCACCTGTATAGAATGAGGATTATAGTACTCTTTTTAAAGGTTAAAACCTTCTTTCACTTCCTCAAAACCAACCACAATAATTAAGACTACGAAACCAAACTTTAACTCTATAGCACCTGTATAGAATTAGGATTGTGGTACTCTTTTTCAAGGTTAAAGCCTTCTTTTACTTCCTCAAAACTAACCGCAATAATTAAGACTACGCAACTACACGTTAACTCTGCTAGCACCTTTTGCGGAACGTAATTGGGCGTCTTTGTGCTATCGGACAAAGCTAGATAAGATCGATCTTTGTGCATGGTGTGTGTTCGTTCGAGATAAAGTGCCCATATGCCCCACTCCCCTACCCCCCTATCTCGTCTCAACCCACCCCCTTCTTCCCTAGGGGAACGAAGCGAAGGAGTTGTAGGCTACCGGAAACCCGTTACTCCTTCCGGTTGGGAAAGAAGACTCTGCTTGAAGGAAAGTGCGGCTCGTCGGTCTTAGAGCTAAATGATAAGAGGTTAATGACCATCGATTGGTCAAATTGACCCTTGCCCTTCGTGCCACTCTGGTGTGGTATTTGGGGATCAATTTGTTGCGCCATCAGACGTCCACAAGGAAGTCGGAAGGAGTGCTCTGGCCATCAAGGCGACGGGAAGACAAACAACAACAAAGGGGGGGGGGGGACTTCGATTAAAATTAAACAGAACGGGTCACGGGTGGAAGCTTAAGGTAAAATGGTTCCCCGAGACCCAAGTATATAAACTTGGTTTGCAGTGTCGTAAAATAATCATCAAATCAAGGAAAGTGGACGTAAGAAACGGCAAGAGCTTATAAATAAATCCGTAAGGGACAAGGAATCATTGGAGGCTAGTGATCCAATAAATGACGGATCACAGTGCTTAACTCGGCGAAGTTTTGGACTAGAAATGCATCGACCTAATAAGGAATTGTTAAAATTCTTGGTTTGCGTGTGATCACAGCTCAATCGGCAAATAGGTTTTTTTTTTAAACTGTTTATTGAATTAATAATGTATTTGATAAGCATTCCGAAGATCGTGTATGATGCATTATAGTGTATATCGTAAAATAAAATTCATTAAATTTTAAGATTATTCATCAGTAAACGTCACATATGGAAATGTAGTAATAAAACTGAGAGGATATAATCATGTTAATCACTAAAAAACGAGACACGCACCTCAATTCCATTACTAGACGTCTTAAAAGTCCCTAGCAACCTTCATAGTTTTTAAATGAATACAGATGGAAATATTATGAACCTCATGTGTGTGTACTGAGTAGGAAGATTGAGGCTTAATGGCGCGTCAACAGCTCGGTCATTACCGCCAACCTCAGTCACAGTGCAGTGGTCCGGGTTTGCTACTGCGCCACACATTACAGAGATGTTAACCAAACCCCAAATCTTGGTATTATCCTGTATCTGTACCTCTACAAACTGGGTAGGGAGATCTATCACTTTGTATTGGCAAGACGTGCTGTACCCCATTCTACTGGGGACCCCAAGTGGGACCCTTAAATTTTTTTTGTGGAATGGGGGGGAGTCCAGAAACACGCCAATGAAAAAGTCTTAAAAAAAATATTAACATTTGAATCCCGTTGATAATATCAGCCACGTCCAATATGGCGACCATTTAAGTGTAGAACTATGAGTCATTTCCAGTATTTCCAGTCATTTTCATAAGTCTGGCACTAACTTAAAAACGGTCAGACAAAGAACAAAATAGTCTGTTCGATGTTCTCTACCAAATCGAATTACGAAAGTTTTATTTTCTAGATTTTTGTGTTTATTTATTTAATATTAATTTTTTTTGGGGGGGGAGGGGGGGGTGGGGAGAAGGACCGTGATGTTGACTGATCATTCGCAGAACGTCGAAGAGAGTATTCTTTGTCTGAAATTTGTAAGTCCGTTAGAGTTGACTTATGAAGCTTGGCATTGTTCGTAGTTCCACAGTTAAACGGTCTCCATATTGGAAGTGGATGATATAATTAGAGGGATATTAATGTTAAAATTTCCCTTGTTTTTAAGACCATTCCATTGTCGCATTACTTAACCCCAAAATCTTAGATAATATTAAATTTCCACCCTTAGGTGCCCCCTAAGGGCGTTGGGCACATCTCACCCACACCAAATGAAAAACCCCCTACCCAATACTCCCATTGTGGGTTCGGGGTAGAATACACTTACCGTACCCATGCGTATCACAGAAGGAAACAAAAAAAGGAACCCTAGACCGAGCTTCGCTATTGTACCCAGGGTCTGCATCTTAGAGGGTTTTTGGTCCATCTGGAACACTGGCAGCCCCAACACTATGGTTTACAAATGCGCTTAGGGTGAAAAGGAACAAAAAAAAGCAGTATGGATCTAGATTAAGAAAACCATTGAAGAACCACGGAACATGACCTTAACGGTTGTAGCCCAATTTTCTGGAAGCGGTGCTCGTAAGGTAGCAATTCGAAAGGTTCCCTCGGATACCTTTCTAACTCTTCGTGTGAGGTTGGATGCTGCTTGGCAAGCCTTGTGGGACAGACAAGGCTACAATAGGTTGCGAGCTATAAAAGGCACCATCTAGGTTTGGCACTCATCTTGAGAAGAGGTGGTGTTGGCCCGTGTATGTATTGGTCACACAAATTGTCTCCTTTTGATTAGGGAATTCTCTCCTGAATGGCATTATTGTCACTAGTCACTACGATCCATCATTTGCTGGTGGAAAGTCATCATCTTGATGGTATTCGTCGTGGTTTCTATCTTCCACGAGACTTAGCGCGTTGATTAGGCAATGAGTTTGTCCAAAACCGGCAATTCTATACTGCAGTTGGTTTTAATTTAAGTTTTAAACAAATGTATTTTTTCAGGTTATTTTGTTATCCTGCACGCTGAGGTTGGTAAATGTATTACCAATCTTCGTTCAAAGCACGCCCAATTTAATGCTTGTGACTTCTGCACTGCAGTAAAGTGATTAATTCTCAAGTACACTTGGTTGATGAAATATTGATTAGAAGAAAAATGTACACCAAACGTACTGAATCTTTTGTTTAAATTCAGCTATTCTCTTTACGTAATTATAACGTAGCGGTTTCTAAATCAATTTCTTGTTTAAATAAAAAAAAAAAAAGAGAGTAGTTTCGGAACAGCACCAGGGCACCTACCAGACAGGAAAATCGATTAAAATTAAGTCGACGGCGGTTTAAGGCAGTTTTTAAGCTTCACCAAGACGCAAGAAATAATAATGATAATAAAAAAATAAAAGGTGGTGAAGTAAAGCAGAACCCTGAGGTACTCCGAACTCTGTAAATGTTTTTTTCTTTGTGTTTTCAGGATACACTCTAGTGACACTTTACCGTTTAATTCGGTAGTTCCCAACACGCCATTACGAATACGTGGCACAAAGGGAGGTCGTTAGCAACGCCGTAAAACCCAAGACCTACGGCAGTTATAGAGCTGGATCCTGAGGAGGGGTCGTGGACGATAGGACTTTACAGCCACTGACATCAAAAGGGCTCGATTGTTGCTCGTAGTTTCGAATTCGGACCAAATAGTACTGTGACTTACGAGTAGTAAAAATACGATAAAATTATCATATTGCACAACCAGTTTAATGGCTGCCATGGAACCAGGATGAATGTTTGTCCATCCTGTGATTGAAAAGTTCGAATTTTGACTCTCTCGAAATGAGAACGACTTAAATTGGACAATTTTGACCTTTCCAATGTTGCATGGACTAACTGATGTGAACGAATCAGCAGTCTGCATTAAAGACTGGCCTTGTGAGGATACACAATACACTAGAAGAAAGAAAAGATTACTGCCCCGACTGGGACTCGAACCCAGGACATCCCCTTTACTAGCCGGGCGCTCTAACCACTGCGCTACCGGGGCGGATACTGGCTACAGGCTCCAGCCGAGCTAAGTAGTTGTTCAATTTTTCTCAGTGGTGACCTATCACAAACATACATACAAGGAGGGAAAGCAGTTCGAGTCCCAATCGGGGCAGTTGTCTTTTCTTTCTTTTTCAGACTAGTGTATTGTGTTTCCTCACAAGGACATTCTTCAATGCAGACTGCTTGCTTCGTTTACCCTTTACCTTGTGATTTCTTTATTTATTAACTGATGTGTGTAGGAACCTTTTCTTCTCGATAAGGGAGGGTAAGCGTACTAGGGGTCACGTCCTAAAGTTAATTGTAAAGTCCGTCAAGAGGGATCGTTGCAAAATTTTTTTCACACCGTGTTGGGGGGGCCCTAAAATGCACTGCCAGCTGACGTTGTCCTGGCCCCCTCACTTACTGCTTTAAAAAAGACTCACAAAAGTGTAAATTTGACTGGGTATGTTCATTATTCGTAAATTGACATCACAAATGGTAGCTGCACGGGTAGCTGGGTGCACGGGTTGCTCCGAGCACTGGGTTCAGATTCGATAGGCGTCTTGGTCCCAAGTGTACGTCTTTGTCTTCGTACAGACCCAGGTTCGATCCTGGTGAAGGGAAGTGTGTTTATGGGTTTTTCTCCGGTTGTTTCCCGCCCGTTGCACAAGGGTTTCTTCCGGGTACTCCGGATTCCTCCCTCATGCGGCAAAAAAACAACTATCCTGATGTTGGTATATTCCTCTTAGCATCTGCTGCTTGGGCCTTCAAAAAGCTAGAAGTTTATTGGCTAGAAGTTTATTATTCATCTTCTATTCTAAATAGGCATTAGCCAGCAAAGTGTAGTTTATTTTAGAACAATGGAATAAAATTAATTTTTTTTTAATAGTTGTATACATGACAGGTTTGGTATCAGTGAGTGTTTTTGTGTCCCTTCCTTGTCCTATAGTGTTTTATTGATCGCAAAAAAAATTCATTCATTCATGTATTGGGAAAGATGAAGAACGATAAAGACAGAAAGCTTGCATTAGCGACGTTTCGAAGCAATCCCTTCTTCGTTATCAATGGCTTCTGTGGTGATCGTATCTGAGCGGTGAGAGAGCTCAGTCTGGTTGCTGGAGGTTTGCGGATCTGGTCGACCCCCTGGAAAGGAGACCTTGGTAAAGTCCCAGCCAGGACTGCCGGCCAGGGTAGCGTGAGAGGCTACCATGCTCCTTCGCGGCTATGGAAACTATTCTGGCCAATTCTGGACAATCTTTCGGCCCCTACGATGATCGGAGGTTTCAGGATAGAATCCCTGGGTTGGCTCCTCCCTTTACCAGATATTTCTTCTTCTGAAAAAATCTGGTAATGTTCAAAATTGAGCCGGTTCAGCCACACGAGCATTAAATTGCTTCGGTTGAATTAAGGCTCAAAAGAAATTAATTTTAAAAAAATAATAAAACCATACAAGTTAAGAAACCAATGTCAACTAAAAAACTTTAAAAACCATATTGGGCCTAAAAAAATACCTTTGGTTCCTGTAACCCGGCCGTGCATAACTTTATTTTTTTTTTCGGATTTCCGCGACCCTAAACATTTTTTCGTTCATATTCGTCTGTATTTTCGCCCTTATTCGTATTAATAATTCGTCCAGTATTGAAGCACAAAGGAAAAACAAAACGGGACCGCAAGAAAGGTTTTCAGTTGCGCTGCAAAAAAAAAAACAAAAACCGAACGCACATTGGAGATCATGGCCAATTGAGATACACAGCTGTACCCCAGTTGGCCATGTTTGAAAGTATCTTGAGCATACTTATTCGCCAGTAACAGGACACGTTCAGACACAGTTGTGTAATTTACTTTCGAAATTTACTCATATGGCTCACCATTAACTCCACCAGATCGCCCATTACACGGGAAAGTTTCTGCAAGGATGAATTTGACATGTGAAGGTCCCGTATAGTTGTCGTATACTATAGTTCTGATGTTGGGAGGAAATATCTCTGCTGCTGTTGTGCGTCACAAGATTGTGTCGTAAATCAAGACATGAAGAAACCATTCAAGACTGTATTTCCAGTTTGTGCAGTATGTGAAGGAAAAAGGTAAAGAGGCTGCGTGTATGCGTCCGTATGGTGCAGCAAAAAAAGAAATAAAAAGCAAATTCAACAAATCGAGGGTCTAGAATGTTTTTTTAATTTTTCTTTTTTTACATAAAGCCCTACAGGCCTACGGTGTCGTGTTACTAGCGCACGTGTTACGACTGCAGCGTGTTTCTAGCGCACAGACAGAATAAACCATGTATCTAGCGCACAGCCAGAATGAGTCCATAACTGGAGTTTCACGATTGCTTGCATCGGGGGCCCGCCGCGGATAATCGTCTAAATGGAACATCGCATAACTGGAAGAACGTCTACCATATCACAGTCTAATGGAAAGTCGTCTAACAGGAAATTCGTATAATGGAAAATCGTCTAATGTCCCTGCCCTAGCTCGCGCTACCGCGCTCGCTGCGGCTATACATATAAAACCAGAAACCAAAGTAAGACGTTAATCCAGTTAGACGTTTATCCATTATACCATTATCCATTATACGATATTCCGTTTAGATGATTTTCCATTATACGATATTAGGGTTAGTATATTTTCCAGATTTTTTATTTCTGCAGATATTAGACAATTATCCGATTAGACGATTTTCCAGTTAGATGTTCGTCCGACGCCCCCTTGCGTCGTACGCTTTAGAATTACAGTAATCTCGATGTTTATAGTAGGGAGCTCGCCTCCTCAGCCGGTGTTTCATACTTATCTGTTGAGGGTACATTAAAAAAAAGTCCCTTGTTTAACAGATTATCAGGAATGTTTTTATTTTTGATCAAAATAACTATAACAACCGAGTATTAAAAAAATAAACCTTCGCAAGTTAAAATACAAACTTTGTACTCTAAAAGTTAAGTGTCATGTGCTTTAATGTAGTGTATTGTTTATACATTCGTAAACGTATTTCTACGCTGAAAGTAACGAATGGGTTTAGCTAATTATTAACAGGACTTAACAGTGACAGACAGGAAGTGTAGACAAAGACTTCACGACATGGAAAAAAACGAAGTCACGCGGCGCAATTTAAGACATGCAGGGGGTCCTGTGCGCTCGATGCACGGTCCATTACGGTTGTGTGCGCTCGAACATACGAAATTTGCTTGTGCGCTAGTAACACGTGCGCTCGTACCACGGAACCAGGCCTACACAGAAGTTGATATAAACTGCTGTGGTTTTGTGCACAAATTTAGCATATAAAAAAAATTTATTAAAAAATACTACGACCTACCGACCCTATTTATTTCGCGATGTTAAAGGAACCCAGACTTTTTTTTAGGCCTAAGAACTCAGACCACAAGAGTAAAAATAATAAATAAAAATAAATCTACGGTATCTTACAAACTGCTGCCAATCGGTAAGCGGTCTTCTTCCTTACTAGTTCTTGCTAGTGTGAGGTCACACTACTGGCAATTTTCTAAGCTGCCACTGTTCTTGTGCTTTGAATATATATACGTTTTTGTTGCTTTTAAAGTGGTTTACTGGACGTTGGCTTACCTTTCATTGGTTGCAAACAAAGCGAAGATTGCTTCGAAATGGGGAAAAATGTGTATTTTATGTGAACTGTATTGTTTTTTTTTTTCATCGTCATCTGTTAGTGATTAAACTACTACAAAAAAGGAAGAAAATACATTATAGAAGACGTAAAAGTTATACTCTAAAAATAGAGGAATATTACGGAATATTTATTGTGATGGGTAACCTGTAAATGAACTAATCAATTTTACGTTGTTGCCCTGTTTGTTACTGTATCATAGCCGCCTTTGCAAATGGTAAGGTGAGAAGAAAAGCTTATTTAGAAGGAAGGCATACTCTCAAAAGGTTTAAAAATGGGAGAAAAAAATTTTAAAAAGGAAGAAAAATAAAAAAAAATTAGAGAAGAAATATTTGAAGATACAATAAAAGGTAGTGGTATTGGGAGATTATGATAAAATAATCCACTCCGTAAACATTCAAATTCGACGAATATTGGTGTTTCAAGCCTAAATACACTAAATTACTCAAAATTAGTAATTTACAATAATCAAACTCTCTAAATATTGTATTGCACAGTTACACTTTTTCAGTCGAAGGTGGAAAAATTAACGCTTCAGAGAATTCTAGGGTGGCACGGTAGAAGGTTTTTTTTGAACGCTTTCACAGGAAGACGTTCGCTTCTTGGCAAGCAATTAAAAGCAAGAAAATTGATCTACCAAAAATTTTTAAATTTTAAATGAGCCTACATTAAATCCGTAGCTACGTGCGTCCCACGACACACCGTTTCAAGTCACAAGAAAGATTTAAAAACCGATTTTAATTTAGATTCAGCAAATAGTTTTTTTTTCTTGCAGCCACTGTGCTCCAACTAAAAACGAACTTGTATTCAGCAGAAAGTTCTAACAGAATGCAAACTCTTTTGATGGGGAGTTGTACTCTGCGGAAATCAGAAATTATAATTAGTCTTTCATTACATTTTAAAGCAATGTGTAGTTAGGCTCTAAAACTTTAAAACTTGTTTCTTTTCTATAAATTATTTTCTATAGGATGAAACGACTAAACTGAATCATATGTAATATTTGCATGACTGCCACCATGCTTAAAACATAAACACCACATCTAAATATAAATATGTGCTATTCGGTTCAGATCTAAATATATAAATACTGTGGTCATTTTGATCCTACGATTCGTCCAGCACCGTCCCATCATGGATTAAAATTCATTACCAATTGTTTCCAATACGCATCATAGTATTTTGTCAATCAAGAAAAGAACACGAATTTTATGTTGGGTTTAGTGATAAGCACGCATCAAAGCAGTTTTTTACCAAATATTTGCATTAGCTGTTAAAGCGCTTTATATGCCAAGGACTTAACAAGATTTTTAAGTTACTAATTAACAAGCACTAAAGCACTGATTGCCGAGGGTTTCAATTACACATCGAAGCACTTTGTCTACCTACAAAGCACCAAGATTTGTACGTTAGGTCTGCTAATAAGCAAGCACTAATTCACGTGTTGCCGAGGGTTTCCATTGGGCATCAGCGCGCTTTGGTTGCCTACAAAGCAACAAGATTTTTACATTAAGTCTACTAACAAGCAAGCACCAAAGCAGTTGTTGCCGAGGGTTTCATTAGGTATCAGAGCGCTTTGGCTGCCTACGGAGCAACAAGATTTTTACATAGGTCTACTAATAAACGATCACCAAAACACTTGTTGCCCAGGGTTTCCATTAGGCATCAGATCGCTTTGGCTGCCAACAAAACGACAAAATTTTTACATTAGGTGTACTAACAACCAAGCACTAATGCACTTGTTGCTGATGGTTTCCATTAGGCATCACGAGTGCTTTGACTGCTTACAATGCAACAAGGTCTACTCATACGCAAGCACCATCGCACTTTTTACCAATTGTTTCCATTAGGTTTTAGAGTGCTTTATCTTGGAACAACAAGATTTTAAAGTTAGGTCTACTAATATGCAATAGCGAAAGCACTTTTTACTAAATGATTCCATTAGGGGTTTGAGTGGTTTATCTGCCAAGGAAACAACACGATTTTTAAGTTACTAATTAAGCAAGCACCAAAAGAACTTATGGCCGAGGGTTTCCTTTAGACCTTAGAGTCCTTAGAAACAAGAATTTTACATTAGGCCCAATTACGGCACTATGGCAGGACAGATATAGAAAGAAGGGTTCATCTATACGATGGAGAGTTGCGCCCATACTAAAATGGATGTGACTTAATCTAGACCAACAATGACATTTCAGCTGATCACCGAGAAACAAATATCCAGTGGAAAACCTAAAGGGTTTAAACGACAGGGGCAAAATAAAGAGTCGAAATGAATGCCGCTGAAAATCAATAAATAAAATGCTGGCTGATGACACGTCTGTGGCCGAAAAGCCACAAAGAATATACCCAGCAGATCCAGCTGAAGACCACTAATAGAGATATAAAGGATGCCTTCTGATGAGCAAAACCCCTCAACTGCATATAAAATCACTGAATTTTAATTTTCGAACCACAACTTTGGTGCTTGTTCACCTGCAATCAAAAGACATGACAAGACGAACATGAGCTCTAATGAAACATACAAACGCTGTACAGAGTTGGTACTTACATTGTTTAAACTGTAAAAAGATAAAAAGCATACCAAGCTACAGACTGAACTCAAGCAGTGTCCACCATGTTGGAATGAAGTCATACCAAATATTTACAAATACATACGCCTAAATCTCTGTAAACTCTTTCTTCTCTGAATGATAAGAATGTTTTTTTTTTTACTGATATCATAACTCTACCTCTGTTTCCACTAATGGTATACACACTTCTAAGTTCAGCAAATTTAGCACTTTTTCCGTTTTTTTCTTGTAAAGGGTTTGAATGCTGCTAACGTCGATATCACGCTTAGTGTACTTGGCATGTTTTAAACAGTTAGCATGTTTTGCACGAGCCTTGATCAAGAAAAACAACGCATATGCAGCTGTAAAACATGTGACGGGCACTCAGCATGATAATGCTCTGGCAAGCAGAAATCGGCACTCAATAAATGAGTAAAATGCTTCAACTATGGGAAACTTAACAGCCACTAAGTACCTTACTGCCTCGTCACTACGATTGTCGAAACTACTAGGCAAAATCTTATGTTGGAAAAATAGTTCCCCCCTCCCTTCAACCCAGTTATTAGACCTCACCCCCTCCCCCCCAATCAATGTCCTGATTGTAGATTATGCTGTGCTTCTGCACGCGTTTTCACTTCGCATTATCCTGTGAGGAAATGAATACACATAGTTGCATCAGCTATTGTCACTGTTATTCTGATACGTAAATGACTTAGCAGGGTTTGGAACCATGCACCAAGATTCTCATTATCAAGTATTTTCATTCACCAATGCTTAAATGTCCATTTCCATTATCTATACGCTGCAGTGATGTGTCAATAATAGTCTTGTTCAGCCTCATTTGACACCATGTGGGACAGAGTAATATTCATAATTGATGTTTACATCCACCTTGAAGTATCATCAGAAATCATCAGGCACCATGTCCTATCGGTGCTAGAGCATGTAAGTACTGTATAGTTCGTATACAGTACAGTTTGCAATCTATATGCAAATTTGCATTTTGTCCATCAGAAGGCAAGAAATGTAAACAAAACACGACCAAAATCAAAGACGAATGAAAACCGACATTCTTTTGTTTGCAGTGAAAGTGTCAGAACGTTGAACGTAATTCTTGGAGGTCCAATTCAGATGTCCCTTAATGTTATTTATTACTTGGTTCAATTCATGAGAACACATCAGACCTTAATCAGATATTGAATTGCCAAACCTCCAATCACAGGATGGCAGAACGATTGATTGGACAATTTACTTGTGGAATAAGATACTGACTTCTGTAACAACTAAACTGCCCAGGAAAGAAAGAAAATGTGACTTGGAATTCAAGCATTCATGTAAGTCAAGCTATCCACACACCGCTCTTTCGCCCACAAATTTATTGACAAATGTAGCACCCCAGAACATTCGTTTGTGTAAACTTTCATTTTTCATCCCTTTTCACGCTTCCACAAAGAGACGAATGTACATATCACCAACTGCTGCACCCTGAGCCATCCAGGGCTTTTAAGTGCCATGGGGAATGAGGAAAGAAAGAAAAGAACAACAACAATAAAACAACTTCTCGAATCTTGAAGCGAGGTAAAACTGCAATTCCGAGAACTCCCGCTGCGCACAACTCCAAGGGCTATAACGCCATGTGCTTCAGCTGCGTAGGAGGGTAGACCTTCCCACGAGTAAGGCTCCATTCTCCATCAATAAGCCAGGAGCAAAGAGGCTCGGTTATCACTATTCCACGATAGGAGGGCTAATCGCTGCCTCTCCTTGGTCCTGCCTTTCACGGTCGCCCACCGATAAAAGGTTGGTAGCTGCAACCGTTATCACGCGACTAGCCATTAGCCTCTATGACAGGCTCTTGGATCTTGGTTGGTACAATCACCCAGTTCTAGCCTACAAAGCAGTGGGCTCGCCCCAACCAACATGGCCGCCGTCCTCAATTCTCTTGCCTCTGGGGCGAATGGCCAATGTCACCACTCAATCTGAAGTGAGCCCGATTGATGCTGAAGCGTCACAGCATGATTAATTAGTGTGCCTTGAGGAAAATAACAATCAAGTTTCACTAGAATAAAATAAGCGACACATCGGATTACATTGTGCGTACGAAGTTTAGCATGAATATAACTTTGTTCAGAGGTAAGGGTAACAACGAAATTTACAGCCTTCTGCCGAATTAAATATTTCGACCTTTCACAGTGTGAGGCAAACGTGCTTTTGAATAATTCTGATATTAGTTTTTTTTCAAGCTACACAATCAATATGAAATGAAACACACCAAAAATATACTCAAAATTTTGTTACATTTCTTAAAGCAATGGCCATAATCGGTGCTATAAATATTAACTAAAGAGTAGAGAATGTTCTTATGCCTTTTGGACGAAATCAGACTAAATATTTGGTAATGTTTACAATGTAATTTTTAAGTATGGAATGTTGGCAGAAGATGGGAATGCTCTAATTTTTTTTTTTGTGATGGATGAAATCAGCCTAAACATTTAGTAATTTTTGCAATGTAATTTTTAAAGATGGAATGCTATAAGGGTAAGGAAATGTTCTAGTGTCTTTATCGGTAAAGGCAGAATGGCACTGATCTGGTGATGAACTGGATCACTGGTTCGAATCCGGTTCACTTCCGTTGAATGAAATATAATTGCATAAAGCTGACTTACTGATCAAAGTCATTTGTGGTGCATGATTTGCTAATGGCTTAATTCTGGTTGCGCATTAACCAAACCTAAAAGAATTTTTTATTTATTTTTCGGGGTGGAAACGGATTCATTACTTTGTGGGGATCATTTCTTTGTTTATCAATGGGCAAAGTTACTCGAGCCGAGTGAAGCTGGGTAGTTCTGCTAGTACAGATCACCGTCAATATGGTCGAGCGCAGTTGGTTGCTAATGGCTACCAAACAACCCGTGTCGCTATCTTCTAACGAAGGTAAACAATGGCATTTGGAGGAAGCAAAAGACGTTTGGCTGGTTTAGTCTTTCCCAAATCCTTTACGAATGGCTGAATTGCTGGAAATCGGAAAAAAAATGTACCATCTGCCCTGATTGTCATATCCCCAAAATCCTACAACTGTAAATCATTTTGATAAAAAAAAAACATGTCACCAACGCTGGTGACGTACGCCAAACGAAAATAATAAAGTGGAGGGAAGACTCTCTTTTTTCCCTCTACTATAACGGGTCAACTCAGAAGCCGGGGGGATCCAAGGTCACGTGATGACAGTGTCGCAGCGACTGTGACGTCTATTGCAACTGGTTTGTATTCGTACAATAAAATGGTTTGTTCTAAAGCCTATTGTGAACTTAAGAATGAAGCAGAATAATGTACACAAAATGCATACCTTTTAAAGTACACATTTCCGTATGGTCATCACACTTTTAAAAAAAATAACAAAGCGGTGCACTGATTTCTAACAAAATGCTGGCAGCCAGTGTAGTGTTTGGTGTGATAACCACTTAAACCTATTGCAAGTAATAGATTATGACAGTTCATTGCTACCATCAAACTGAATAACTAACGGCGACTGTTCAAATGCTTGAAGTTTCATGAAACTACTCTACTACTTATTTGTACTCAAAGCTTCATTATTCAAAACAACAGGAGTAATTTCCCCTCCAATTATTCACCAGCCTTCTCTGGTTAAGGAAAAAGAAACTTTTTCTTCCTCTCGATCACAGACTGAGCGGAAGTACAGGTTCTTTCAGAGCATGGCTGCCTACAAGCCTTGTGGCCGGAGGGATTCGAAACGGCTGCCAACAAATGAAAATGTGCACGATTTTGATTGCCATGATTTGATTCAATTACAGTCGACTTTCGGCAGCAAAGGCAGAAAGAGCCTTGAGCAACAGGAACTGTCATGCATTTCCCACTACTGCCATTCTTCAAACCACACGCAGAAGTAAGTTACTTCCACCTACAACCCAACTTCCAACGGTCTTGTAGAGTGACTGAATAGAGCGCTGAGTGACTGGTGACTTCTCTTCCCCCTTCTCGCTCAATTCTCTCTCTCAGTCTCTCTGCCACCACACTAACAGCCCTGGGCGTGATGACAGCCCTAACCCATTAGAGAGAATAACTGGTGGAAATGTGATGCGCATTTTCTCTAAAGACAACGGATTTGTCCGCTAATGAAATTACATTGCTCTACAATCCGCTGCTGAGATTGGGTGAAGGAAGGAAGGCGGTCAGGATCCCCCTTGCGAACAAACGCGTCCGTTTGCTTGCCTCTAGTCATGGCCACCGCCTGACCGACCAGCAAAGAGGTGGTGATTAGACTGAAACGGAAGACAAAAGTCCAGAAATGGGAAAAGTTAACTTCCTGGGGATCAACAGCGCATGATGAAATTACAGACAGTGATCCCCAAGCTTAAACCCGGACGAAACGATCTACACGTATTTGGTTATGTTACCTTTTCTAGCACATTACGCAATAACTAGGTACAGTTCATGGTGCTTGAGTGGAGTCATAAGATGAAAATGTTCTTGAGGCTGGAATGACAATTGCTACACAGCGAAAACAGGCCAGAAATTATTGTTGACAGGAGACCAAGAGCATTTAATTACTGTTTACTAGAAAATATATGAATATGTCGTTCTTTCATGCAGTACCTAACAGCTGCTTGCGTAGAAACTTTACAAAAATCTTCAAAAGTTCCTGAATCAGTTATCCAAACTGGATCTACCCCACAACGGTATAAACTGAAACAAATGCAGTTATGACTGAAGATATTGTGACAATAAGGGATGATGGGTCTTGTGCTAGCAACATAGATGGAATACAATACCTTTTCAGTCATTCAACCCAGAGGATGGTAAAAATTGGATTTGTTGGACTTGACAGTATGGACGAAATCGACATTATTTACAGAGAGACTTGTGTGCTGAAAGCGTAACAGATTCACACATAAAAAGGGTTGGGGGGGGGCGCAACTGTCACATTATTCTCATAATCGTCTCTAGGGAAGATTCACTGGTGGCCTTCCCTTTTTCATTTCAGTTGTGCCTGTACCTTGTCCCAAAAGTACTTGCTCGTACTTACATGTACTATGCTAGAATGAATTCTGTGGTCGGCCATCACGTTTTTAATAGCATTATCTCTTTTTTTATTTAAACGCTTTGTAGAAAATTCAAACAATGACAGTTGTTGATATGCGTTGTGCTTTAGGTTATCAGCTACACGGCCAAGAAGACCGAGGTGATGACATACGTTCCTCTCCCCATCATGTCTTCCCCATCATTTTCTCCCATGTACGGTGGCAAACCACCTCGGACGATTTTATACCACCTTGGCCATCTTTCGATAAAACTTTCCTCTAAATTCTCACATCGGTACATTGTTGCAAAAATGTGCCAATTACTATTACTTGTGGTGGAGTTTGCTAACTTAACATGGGCACTGTTATTTGCCGCAAATGGCTACAGGAAATTCCAGAATAGTTCAAGGACAGAAAATTACATTAGTTGTGAAACTAGGCAGATGAAAATTTCGTTGAAATTTTGGGAGGGCACAGATACTTAGTTATCTACGTAACTTGATTAGATGCTATAGTACAAAAGCCATGGTCGTGTTCCTAACATTCTAGTAACTGCACCTTGTTTAAATTCTGTCATATGTTAGTAACCTATTTATAAGAGCTTAAGTCGAACTTTAGTCGTATCTCCTGCTCTACTGTCAATCTTTTGTTTATTTCTGCACTATCAAAGAATACAAAAAATGATTCTATTCACCAGACTTAGATTTCAGAAACGTCCTTCGTTTTCTGCTTTCAATTTTAATATTTGATCGCCTGTCTTTGTGCATTGAGGTTGATTTCCTTTGCAGTTTCCTTAGGATGGTTGCAGCTTCCTTTTGTTGGTTAAGTGGTGTTTGTAACTTCCTTTTGTCTGGAGTATTTATTAATCCAGTAACCGGTGGAACAGAAATATAATCCCTACAATGCGCTTTTGTTCGCTGTATAGTAATACGACAAAATAACAGCAGAATTTCGTTTTAGACAAGAAAGAAATTAGGTAAATACTTCTCGAAAAGGCTTAACATCAATAAAGTTTAATATGAACACAAAGCCAGAAACAAATAGAAGAATCCAACAAGCTGATAAAAGTTTACTTTTCAAAGTGGTGGTGCAAACATACCCAACAGTTGCCAACATTCGCCAAAAAGCTGCTTTTTGTTTCAAACGAGAAAGAAATCAGGTAAACACTTCTCAAAAAGGCTTAACACCATTAAGTTTGATTTAAACACAAAGTCAGAACCGGATTGAAGAGCCCAACAAGCTGATAAAAGCTTACCTCTCAAGGGGTGATACAAACATACCCAACAGTCGCTAACATTTGCAAAAAAAGCAGACTTTCGTTTAAGACGAGAAAGAAATTAGGTAAATACTTCTCCAAAAGGCTTGACATGAACACAAAACCAAAAACAGACAGAAGAATACAACAAGCTGAGAAGAGTTTATCTTTCAAAGGGGTGGTACAAACATTGCTAAATTATTCTCCTACAGTTAGAAACTTAACAGAAAGACTCAAACATTATTAATATTGGTAGTACTTTAACATGCTAAGTATCAAATTTCCCAATCTGACTATCTACCAGATTTTTCAATTCACAGACTTTAAAATGGAGTGAAGTTATGAATACACAGAAATGAGAGAATCGGGAGTGTTTTTAATTCCTCCTACCGCACAAATTGTTGATTGTTCAGCAGCACAAGATGATGCATATTTGCAATTTCGTGTTCGAAAAGCCGTCGTTCGATTCCTTCGCTCATCAGGGGTGTGACACAATTTTTATCATGGTGTCGTCCTCACTCACATTCTTTCCACAGCTCGCCCCCCCCCTCCCTCTCTCGCCTTACAAGCCAGAGTTTCAACAGAGGGACTAAGAAAGAAAGAAAGAAGGAAGGAAGGAAAGTATAAGAAAAAAAGGGGAGAAGAGAAGAAAAGAAAGGAAAAGGGAGCCAGATAGACAGAAAAGTAGGGAAGAAAGAATATGGCGAGCTTGCGCTCCATTCAACCACGATGGTATTTCCAGCGCGCCAAGCTTTGTGAGCTGAAAGAACGGAGCCAGCCACCAAGCGAGCCTTTGCCGAACTAATGGTGGAAGCTGCGTTCATTAGATGCTCAGATTCCGCATGCCAATTCGTCTAGCTCTTCTTCGTCCCCTTGCGTTACGTTAGGCTTAATAGCATTCAGCTTCTACATCACTTGCTGCAGACCAAGCAAAAGTTAATAATTTGAGGGGTTACTGCATTCAGTGAGCTGAACTTTGTAACCTGGTGTTTTTCTTCCCCTTCTTCTTCTTCTGCTACTTCTTCTTCTTGTTGTGCTTTTTCTTTTTCTACTTCTTCTTCTACTTTTTCTTTTCTTCGTCTTCTGCTTCTTCTTCTGCTTCTACTTCTTCTACTTTTTCTACTTCTTCTACTTCTTCTACTTCTTCTACTTCTTTTTCTTCCTCTACTAATACTACTTCTACTTCTTCTTTTTCTTCTTCTTCTTCTTCTTCTTCTTCTGCTTCTTTTTCATTTTGTACTTCTACTTCTACTACTTCTACTTCTTCTTCTTCTCCATCTTCTTCCATTTACTCTTCATCTTCTTCCAGTTCTCCTTCTTCTTCTACGTCCTCTTCTTCTTCATCATCCACTTCTTCTTCTTCATCCGTTTTTGTGCCTGTTGACTGCGTTGCACAAATCCTGACCCTAAATTTCCAAGTGGCGCCATACCACCGACACAATGAAATGAAAATTGTGAAGTGTGTAGCCTTTTTTGGGAGTGTGGTGTAATATTAAACTCTGGGGCTTAGAAACGCTTTAAGGTTGGATGAGAATGCTTTCTTTTAAAGTCGTCAGTGCATAACCGAGGAACAAATATTTTGCGCTGTTTATTGTAGAGCGTTATTGCGTTGGAGAGCTCAAGTGCAAAGAAACTTCAATTCGCATTGTAAGATTGCTGTTTCGATCGGATTACGTAGGGAAGTCTTTAAGACAAGAACAGTTTAACAATCCCATATGCTTATCCTGTTTCATTACAGTCTTAGGATGCTTTTCAAGGTTCGTTGCTGGTTAATCTAGACACATGCTAGTGTGTTGATGCCAAGAATAAAAGATTATGCATTATTGTTATTGTTATTGTTGAATTTTACATGTGCATGATTACATAAGATTAAATATAAATGCCAGCCAGCTAGCCAGTTTCGTGCACAAATAAAACCACACTACGTTTCGGGTGGACAACCTCCAGTATTCAGGTATAAATAAACACTAAAACATTTTAAAAATTCATGGCAGTATCTGCCGAGTCACCAAGTCTATAAAAACAAACCATTCAGACATGGTCAAGGCCTAAAACATTAAAATGTTAAAAATATCATTTGGTATGTTTTATATTTTTTATATTTTTAACATTTTAATGTTTTAGGCCTTGACCATGCCTGAATGGTATGTTTTTATAGATTTGGTGACTCGGCAGATACTGCCACGAATTTTTAACATGTTTTAGTGTTTATTTTTACCTGAAGACGGGAGGTTGTCATCCCGAAACGTAGTGTGCTTTTATTTGTGCACGAAACTGGCTGTTACTCTATCTTGTTCACAGTTCCATGACAGTTGTAATATCCATACAAAACCAAAACTGGTATAAGAGAAGCCATCAAGTTTCAAAAAGGGTCGCTCTTTGAAAGTAGTGATATCATTCTACCAGGTAAAGGCAACCACGGTTAATACTATTAGTCAAGTTAATTGCACCGAATAATACTTTTGACGTTAAATGAAACCTTGAACTACCGTGAATAATCTATGTATTAGGGACCCTGAATGATCCTGATTCTGATGATATAATACTAAAATCCTGATTGTTATTGGAATCTCTGTAACTTCCCTAATCTTTTCATACGCTTCAGAAAAGTAATGAATTTTTATCAAATTTCTTAACTATGCACGCCATACCAGAATAGATAAAATAGGAAGACCTATCAAGAAGCTGACTTTGTAAGGAATTTTTTCACTCTAACATCGACTAGAGATTCATTAATAATTCTACCATGAAAGCATAATATGGAAAAGATAATATTATTTTTCATCTTTTGCAGAAACCCCACACGTTCAAAAATAAGAGGCATTTTTATTCGTTTACTTTCTCCTAATGAAGAGGGAGAACCATAAAAGCTTTGACGTCAACTTTTCTTAATGCACGGCATCATAAAATGTTCTTCTTTAAAATAAACACCAGAGGCTGAAGTTTCAAAAGAACGACGGAACATAAATTAAAATATGATTAATTCAGAAAAAAGGTTCATGCACGTTTGAGCAAAAGGTTTCTCGTGGCTATTTTAACCGGCGAATCATTTTGGACAAAATATTTACGATGGGATCTAAAGGGAAGGAAACGAAAGTACATTCTTAAAAACTGTACCGATTTGTATTCAACCAACTGTTGCATGCATTAACTTCTGGGAGTTTTTTTTTTAACTCATGTGGTAGTTGGGCCGGTCGTGGGTTTCAAACCAGCATTCGCTTGGTTCGTAGGCGAGGATGCCGGCCACTGGGCTGCAACTGCTTGCAAAGTTCGTGATGTGTCTTAGACTTTGTTTTTTGGCCGAATAATGGCATGTTACTTTAACATGCCGAATAATGGCATGTTGCATGTTGTGGTGACAGTCATGCCCATCCTAACAACCGTCAAGAAATGAATTCGTTTCAAATATCGCAAGAAGGGTTCCATATTTTCTTACTTCCGTCGGACTTAAATACCCTTTATATATTTAACAAGAATATGTGCCATTTCATATACCTTTATGGAGTCTTGTTTCAGTTAGGTTTCCCCCCCCCCCCCGTTAAACTGATATGAACGTTAAAAAAAGGTTGCAATTTGTAGAAATTAAATTTGTTGATAGTTTAAGATGTTCTTCGGGCAAAGCAACTGCGTTATAGAACGAAAAATAATACATCTACGAAAGGGGGACAAAATATAGCAGGTAACAAAACTAGGGCAAAATCATGCAGAAATGTTTTTAAAAAATGGTCGCATAAACTACGGGGAGGAAACTAGAAGGGGGGAAACTTCGGAATTACTTTGTGACAGCAGAGAAGGTACTGTTCCAAGATGCCCACTGACTGGCACAAATCCACAACAAAATATAAAACCGAGCAAATAAAAATTTTAATTTGCTCGGTTTTAT
>JAHWFP010056376.1:0-20753 GCA_023313725.1 Lithobius niger
GTTCTGGTCTTGAGTGTTAAAATTAAAATGAGACGAAGTATTTTTCCTAAAATGAGACTTCTAGCGGTTAGGGTAACTGAATACTTGGTCATTCTAGTCTTGAGTGTAGCTAATTAAAGTTCTTCCTACCTGGGTTCTTGCTAGTAATGAGACGTCATATTAAAATTTTGCGTCAATAAAGCATTCCGTCAATTAGATGCTCTATCAATAAAGGCGCTGCAACGCACACATAATTATAGTAGTCAATATTTTGGTTTGAAATCGTTAAAAAAATGACGACACTATTTCGTAACTCTGTTCTTTAAAATAATGCGTATGTATTGTACGGTTTTGTTTTTTTTTTCATTATTTTACCCTTAACGGTTTTTTTTTTTTTAGCATTTGTAATAGTGGGAAAATATTCGGTCAAAATAAACTTCAGATTTATTTTGGGGTGTTGGAGCAGACCCCTTTATTCACCTCCAACCAGTAGCGTACACAGACATCCGAGAGGGCAGGGTCAACTTTCAGTGAAAGAGCATGTTAAGGCTTTTTTTTTTTCTAGGGACCTTTTTTATTCGCTTGTCACTCACTTTTTTCCCCCATTTTTGGCCCATTTCTTGGGCTTCCTATAGTTTTCTTTTTGCCCTTTTTAGGGCTCTAGGTCCTTTCTCCTAGCTGCGACCAGTATTTTTCAGTGCAGAAAAAGCAAAATAGGGCAGGTTTTTCTTCGAAAAGGGCAAAAAAGGGCATTAACTCAAAAAGGGCAGGGGCACTGTGGGGGCCCCCCCCCCCGGTGCACATCACTGCCTCCAACCTCATTGATTATTTTTACACGAAATTATGAATATCAGCAAAGGTAAAAATGAATGTTTAAAGCAATGGCTCAAGCAACCCCAAAGCGAGAGAGATAGGTGCTGGAGAAGCTACACGCGAACGTTCTCAATTTCCCATTCCCTCAACAGATGCCGCCACAGTTCTGCGAGAAAAGGCCAGCTTTTCGTTCGATACCACTACGCGTTGGTTGCTGCGATGAGCAGACCCAGGAAACCCAAGTGAGCTGATCTTGCCAAAATATACACGTGCACGCGCGAGCAGATCGCGGAGGAGAAGAGAGCGCTCTACCAATAGGCCCTTCGTCACTTTCGTGGTATCATGTGTTTTGTGATACGAACGGTTATGAAGTGAAGTGAGTGTTGCCCAGGAGTACGACGAAATGTGCCCCGGACGAATGTCAGCGTGCACCGGAAGGATTAACGGTACCGGCAGCAATCCCGCGTGGTGGAGGCTACAGATGGCTCCGTGGAGGGTAGCGGTGACGACGGTGATGGTAGCAGCGTTGCTCTTCGCTACTGTAACAGGTAAGCTACAGTAAGAGGGAAGCCTGTTGGTTTGGCTTCTCTGCTCAACATAAGGGATTTCAGGGAAGCCTCCCGCTTCTGTCACGAATAGCAGAGAAACCAAAAAAGGTAGAAGTAATGAGGGAGAGGTTATAAAGTATGGATAAAAGGTTAACCGTTACTATTTAAACATCCCAGTTAAGTTTAAGACCTTGGGAATTCGACGCAAAAACAGTATTATAAGCGTATTATTTTGTAGGCTCTATAATTTATAATGTTGCAATTTTATTTTGGATTTTTATTTTTGGAATTTTTTTCATTTTTTCGAATAGTTCAAAGAGTTTGTTTCATAGCTTTAATTTCAAGTGCATAAGCATTAAATTCAAGAATAAGAATGTTTAAGCCAAAGCAAGAGTTAATTCGAAATCCACTAAGGTAAAACTGAAGTACAAAAGTGTTAATCCAAGTACAAAAATGTCAAATTGACGTTCAAAAACGTTAAACCAAAGATCAAAACATATAATTTATTACCAAAAAATATTTCCATCTTTGAAAGAATAGTTAAAAAAAAACTTATAAAATAAAAGGATGCACTTGTATTTTGTAGGTGTTTTTCAACTCATACGCCAACCTTATTAGTGTTCACCACGTTAAACATCGTTCACCTGTTCATCTGATGAGATGATGTTTTAACAAATTATTTGCATGAAAAATAGGAGGGTTTAAGATTTTTAAGTGGGGATAAAAGCCATACATATCTACATAATAATTTCATTACGTGCTTAAGAAAATACGTGAACGTTTTCCTCAATCTTGCTGCACGTGTTACGTGTTTGCTGTCGTGCCTGGCAAATCAAACTTTCATCAAAATTGAAGGTTGTAACAATTTTACCCATCAACAGTCAACAATTTTGATGAAATTTGAAAGACTTCCAATTTTCAGGCCATTAACAACGTAATTTAACTTGGTTTACCGTAAAATGAAAGAACCCGTGTTCCAACTAAACTCGTATAGTTTAAAACCAAATTAAGGTATGTTGTTAATGGCCTTGAAATTGGTAGCCTGAAACGATGAAAAGGCGTAAACGAAACAAACAGTCTGCATTAAAGACTGGCCTTGTGAAAATGCAATATACATTTATCTGAAAAATAAAATAAAAGAGAGCTGCCCGGACCGGGACTCGGAGCTATTATATCTCGCTGACTAAGCCGGGCACTCTAACTACTCCTCTACCGGGCTGGGTCCTGGCTACAGGCTCCAGTCGTGCATAGTGGCTGTTCAGCTTTCTCAGTGGTGACCATATGGTCACAACACACATACAAGGAGGGAAAGCAACTTTGCTTCTTGGCCTCAAAACTAGAAATAATGCAAGCAGTAAAGGAATGCAGTAAAGAAAGGCGCATTTATTTCGTAGATGCGATTTTTCAGAGCTGAGCTGAATTGTTTCGAAGTGTGCAGCAACAATCACTGCATACGCGAGCGTTGATACCGTTTAAATGAAGAAAACTGTACTTGCGACAATTTTGCGGTGTACGTCGCGGACTGTATCATTGTCTGCGGGCTAAAGGTTTCGACTTGGCTTTGGGCCTCTCTAAGAAATCAGTTATATTCGTTTGGTGCACAAATATACATTTATTTCCGGCAGAACAAATCGAATGAAAGACAGCGTTTGTAGCCCGTATACGCAAAAAAATACATTGAAAGATATTCAAACCCGTGAGAAAATTATCATCCAGCTTATTTAGCTTTATTAAATTAACATAACTGGAAGGGAGTATATTTTGGATAGTATCGTAAAGCCAAACATCAAAAATTACACACATCACTTGTTAATTCATGAAAAAGGTACTTTAGAGTTTGTTTTTCTTTGATATTTTCTGTTTTCAGTAAGAAAGCCAATATCTACAATGTAAACTACGGCCAAACAGGGAAAGTTTTCATACCGTATATGCATTCAGTTTATCATTTCTCAATTATTTAAATAATTTTTCGCGCTTCTTTTTGATCAACATAAATTTTGATATAGTTGTTACCTGGTAGCAAATCGTGGTAAAAACATACACCTACCTACCCTACCGTTCAAGTTTAATGATATGAATAATGAAGTTTTTAAAAAATTATGTTGTCTCACACTTTCACCTCAGTTATTTTGTGAGAAAACCCAGCAACTAAATATGGCAACAAGGCGAAAATGGTCAAATCGACAATTTATTTGCTTATCGTGTTATATTCTTTGTCAACTAATACTTTAGTAATACAGCCACACAGCGCTTGGTTCATGTATTTATTCACTTCTTTTGTAAAATTTTGTTTCAGTTTATTTTTAATTACACTACTTATACTCAGTTTAGCAGTAATTTATTTAATATAAAAAAAAAACTATGGGGTAACTACGCGAAAAATCGCCGTATCGGTTATTTATCCACTGATTTTTTTCATAAAATTTTCTGCGTTTCGTTATACGTTTTTCATCTAATACTTGTATTTTAAGCCCCATAACAGAGAGCATACAACCCAAGAATGATAATTCGCCAGTTTGAAAACCGTCCTCCCATAATTTTAATTATAATTTTTTTTTTCCCATTTGCTATTATTTTGACAGTAATGCCAACGAAAGTAGTTAAATCTTACGCAGGCGATTTACCTCAAATGTGCCAGGGAACTATTGTGGGAACTGGATGCTTGAGAGCTTTTAGAGCTTCTCCGACCATTTCCTTTGGATAAATTCACAAATTTCGGCTGTGAATTTACAACATTCAGCTTTTAATTCAAATTATAAATATTTTCGAACAGTACGGTAACGCTAAGCGATTCCCTGAATTGATATAAAAAAAACTCCAAGAAAAGAATGACATGGTAGGCTAAAGGAAATTTCCAGTTAGAGAAAGACTTGCGTTCTCAAGTTCGTATAGTGTGTGTCCTGTTCGTCGGAATCAAGTAGTGCTTTTTGTATTCGCATGGATTAACTGCTTGGACCTGTCGTCAGTTGGGATTTAAAAATATGTTCTCAAAAGAATTGTAAGTAGTAACCTTAAGAGGGTAGGGTGGGGACACCGCTAATCATCTCATTAGATGGACAATACAAGCTGATTGAGGTTGGCTTGACATTGGTTGGTCTATCGTCGTTCCTCAGATCTAATTAAAATTCAGTTCCAATCTAGGATTACTTAGATTTAATCAGCTAACAATTTGTGAAATACGGCCAAACATTTGAATTATTACTGAGTGCACAAATCCGCCCTGCTCTTAAAACAACCCAGATTAAAACAAACAAAAAATTATATTACATATATGGTAAACAAAAGTCACCATCAGATTCCGCTAGGTTGACAATGTCCAAATGTTACAATGCTGTAACATGTAACAGTGGTGCAACCAGAATGCGAGGCGGACAGGATCGGATTCGAGTTCACTCGAAGAACATGCAAGGAAGAATGGGAGCGGCGAAAGTAACACTGTCATTGCACCTTATTCAAGTTAGCATTGTCGGCAAGAGAAATGCTAATTCGTTGGTGAGAATCAAAGTGAAAAACTCCCTTTTTTGATTAAATCTTTCTGTTTCAAACAAAATAGTACTAATCTGTTATTTGAGGCCTTGAATCAAATTGGACTCTTTTGCTTTTCAGGGAGCGCGAACCTAAACTATGTTATCTGCACAAAGACGACGAGAGGAACAATTTGGCTCAAGAAATCCAAGCGGAAATCCTGGAACTTTGGCAAGCCACAATCGACATGAGTCCGAGACACCACACGTCCCTTCTCCCGAAAATTGAACTACTGATTTAGTTCCGCAATACAGGCTTTGGCAGCCGGGTTGAATTGTTTCCAAATTCTTTTCCGAGATTGTTTGCACCGATTACTTGCAACAATGAAGGCACTGCGACATAAAGGAAAAAAATTAAGAGCCAAACTATTAGCGACCTTCCAGGGTCCTTTCCTGACCTGCGTGCAATTGCACCAAACTTTCTATTATTATTATATTATTATTATTAAGCTGGCATACGCTAAATGTAGACACACGCTAGTGTGTTGCCATCAAGTAATACACATAGGGCAAAGTGTGGACATAATATGCATTTTTGATGATCCTTGTTTACAAACAACACTGGGTGGACACAGTAGCAATGCCAAAAAAACATAAGCGATAAAGCCAACAAATTAACAGTTGTTCGTTCACAGTTGCGGGATACGGCCATGGGGATACGACCTCCAATGCTTTTTTTCTAAATTTTCGTTCAGCTAATTTAAATACATTGTCAATTGTTTCAACATTTTTATTACAAGTTAGTATTATGAAAAACCAAAGAAGGCACATTTCGTCATTGACTGAGTCAAATTTTTCGTTCACCGTTTCAGCTATTCGTCAGTGGGATGAAACGTGGGGCGGGGGGGGGGTCGAGGTTTAATGGTGCTTCGACATCTAGGTCATTAGTGCCAACCTCAGTAACAATGCAGTGACGTATCTATTGGTCTATTAATACCAATCCTTTGGTGGCCTGAACCAATCTCGACCTGGTGGCCTCTTTGCCACTTTAGGTTTATGATACGTTTGTATTTCTTTGAGCTTTATGTCGTCAGAAGAAAACTAAGGCTCGTGTAAATGAACAGCATCAAATATCAATCTGATGGGGCATTCCTACTGTTTTGTTAATTGTATTTATTTGAGCCTGACGTCTTCTGAAGCAAACCAAGTCTAGTGTAAATGAACCGCATCAAATACGAGTCTGACAAGGCAGTCCTACTGTTTTATTTGTATTTTGTGTGGGCCTTATGTCTTCTGAAGCAAACCAAGGCTGGTGTAAGAAAACCACATCAAATACGAGTCTGACGGGGCAGTCCTACTATTTTTTTTTTATGTGGGCCCTATGTCTTCTGAAGCAAACCAAGGCCGATGTAAATTAGCCGCATCAAATGAATCGGGTGAGGCATTCCTACTGTTGTTTTAATTGCATTTATTTGATTCTTCTAAAGCAAACTAAAATCCGTGTCAAATGAACTGTTTCAAATATGAATCTTACAAAACAATTTCAAAAGCAGAAGGAAATATGAGGGAAGGGGGACTTCCCGGGGATTTAAATCAGGAAGCGGGCGATCATGGCAGGGGAGGAAAAAAATGTAAAAAGTAAGACCCATAATTACCCTGGTGCTGGATTAGCCTGGTTGTATTTCGCACTAACCTGAACGGATGTCTACCACGACTTTACCCTAGTTTCTTTTCAGCTGCTAATGCCAGTTTACTTAAGCACACCGACCACGTAGTTCCGTACAGTTTATTCCTAAACCAACTTCTCTTTTGGGAACTCGCTTGTAAAATAAATCATCCTCGTGTTTGGTAAACTTTGCTCGCCTGCAGCTTATTTTCTTTCACTTATTTTGGCGTTCTCTTAGACTGACTTTTCACTATCATTCTCTGCTTATCCCCCCTTGGGTAGCCAGGGCCTACTCTAACCACTCTATCGTCCACCAAGCAACGTTCCGCCCCCGTCTGCCCTGACAGTTTTGTCTGACCCGTGGCACGCTCCCGTCCTTCGCACAAGCGAAAGCCTCCCTACTTCCATTTCCGCTTGTAAGGAAACCTCTGCCCTCACGTCATTGAATCTCAAACACAAAACGTTTTCCTTTGAGAGGTGAAAACCCGTCACCTTCCCGCGTGCAAGGTCGTAGGACAGGGAGAAAGAAGTTGGAAGGGAAAGGGCAACGGCCTCCCCAAAATCGTAAATGTGTCTTCAAAAGGATGCATCAAAATATTGTTTGAAATTTCTTGAAGAAAGGTACTTCCGTAAAGGGACGTACGGAATATTTTCCAGGCACCATTTGTAGTGTTCATGATCTTTAGTACAATACGTATCAGTGGAGTTGTGCGCAACGCTATAGGGCAGTGACACGACGTAGTATTATTGTGTATAACTCTAAGGTGGAGTCAGTAACTGTGTTAGCTGCAAGGAGCACTGGAGGGAGAAAAGAAGATCGTCTTATTGAAGCCAATGCTGTTAGACTGGATTTCTTAAGCCTATAACGCGCTATTTTTGTTGTTGGAGAAAACAACGTTCTTTTAAGCCTAAAAAATCCGCTCTCAAAGCACTGTCTTGACTAGACGTGCCGTTGTTTTCCGTTACATTTTAATCTAGTGCACGTTGTAGCTATTACCTCCAAATGGTGTCTCGTAGCCAACACGACGTCACTTGACGCTGCGCTATAGCCTGTTTCCATGGCTACATCATGTAAGGTCGTTCATCCCTAGTGTCCTCGGAACTACTGTGGTGCTATCTAAATGGTGCGCTGAATTTACTTTCACTAACTAGTAACATCGACATCCAAGGCTGATTGTCAAGCACGTGACACAGGAAGATTAATTACAATACGAATGCACTCGTTCTTGTTCGTTGTTTACGATTCTGTAACATTGAGTTGTAATTACGGTTACATGCTTGTCCACCTGTGTACATGCTGCATGCCATTGGCCGCAGGATTGCTTCCTCTAGGGGGGAAAACGGGCCACTGCCTTCTTAATGCAACGGAACAGCATTGCTGTTGAGCGGGAGAATGCCACCTCCATCCTGTACACCATTCCCGCCACCTCGTCCTTGGACGAATTTCGTTGCATTTTTTTTGTTCTCTCTTGTTTGTGTACCTTTTGTGTTATTTGGTGTGTTTTTGTTTCCTGTTTGCAATGTATTGCGCTTATTTGTCTCGAGTCACGATGTGAAGATTTATTGATATTGCTTGTGCACCATTAAAATATTGATAAGTCCACCTGTATTATCTCGCCCGCATCTAGAATATTAGGGTCTTGCAACTAAGGCTAATACTTGTCTTTCAATCTTCAACCCTAACAGTTGACAGGTAATTTTCGGTAATTGTAACTGCACCCAATTCTAGGTTGATTCATCAACAGAGTAACTAACCGATTAGTTGATAGATGAATCTAGCCGCAAAACACGTGGCTTCCGTAAACTTTTTAAAAGAAATTTTACAACGCAAGTTAGTAAAAAAAAACCTTTTCTAATAAAACAACTCTATCAAAAATCTGCCAGATGAATACAAACATTAAAAAAAAGGTCATTCACTAGTCTCGTCAGCATGTTTGGTTGCCAAGGTTGACACAAATACTACAGGAATGTTCTATTCTTTCAATGGCCTACTGCCATTTTGTGCTGTAATAGGAAATATTTAGTAGGAAAGGAATGAAAGAGAGACGGAAAGAGGGACACCAACCGAGGTCCTGGCTAAAAAGAATTAAATAAATTATCGAGCCCAATTGGCTTTCTGTCCCGTTTATAAAAAGAATTAGACTACCACAAAAATGAACCTACCGATCAAGGAAAATACATAAACTGCATACAGGACAAAATGCATACAGGACAAAATAGACACGGCTGAAGAGCTGAAACGCATTTTAGGCAGCTACAGTGCTACTAAGAAATGGAAGTAGTTGAACAGCTAAAAACTCGAAGGTATACAATTGACATAACCCAGTAAATATGGAAGAAACACGATTTTATGTCAGAGAAAGGGTGATTATCTTAAGCCATCCGGGATTGTTAGCTAAATAAAGTCCACACAAATTGCTGTAAAACATATGCAGATATGAGACTGCATCGATATAACAAACGAAAAATATATAAGACTATACCGACTGACTTCTACGTTACTGAACTGACTTGTACGAATTAATGTTGGATAAAATCCATTGGGAAAAATAAAACGCTCTAGTCGTAATTTCCCTTCGGACCAACGGTCATAATGGGTCGGAAAGAATACCGCTGTTTGGACAACGTGGTAGGACAAAAGATCACACAAGGTTGGCGAAGTAGTGATATTTGATGCATTGGTCTTCCAGTCGATAGGCGCACATTCTTTTAGGTGTTCATTAATTTCTGAGTGATTCCCCGAATAATAATTATAACTTATTTGCGTTCATGATACGTTAATTTTTATATTCGAGAGTCAAAATCCCCGAAATCTCTTGCCAAAATTCGGTGATTTACAAAATTAAATGTACAAATAGTTATTTTTTGTGTGGTTTTAAGGTGCCAAAAGCAATCGAGCTGAAAAAAACATTCCGAACTGAAAAACACGAAATGCCGTGGGTCTGCCTTTGTTGCTTTGGGAATGCTACGAGTGATCCAGAAAAATTATGTATAACCTAAACTTAATAGGCTCGAGTGGAATTTTCAACCGTAATACCACGTTGCGTTAAAAACAAAGAGGTACTAAGGCAAATACTTAGCTGATAACGGGGTCAATTTTCAATGATTATCAAAGTGTGTACGTTAAGTATGCCAGCAAATGATATTTAAGTCACATTGTGCATAAGGCATTAAAACAAAACATAGCTCACATTACACAATCCCTTCATATCAGCGGTGGCAATAGGGCTCGAAATAAGTGGGCACGACGGCGTACTTTGCGCTTCAGTGCTGGCAAATTGCGCTCAGGTTATACTATATAGAGGCACGGAAACTTGCTGGCTTTAATCTGAAAACATTGAAGTTTTAAAGGTCATGAGTTGCATTAAGTTAAAATCCTGTACGTGTGAATGGATAGAAAATTGTCGCAGATGCAGTTTCAAGATTCTGCAACTCGTCTTACACCGTACTTCGTGTTACAACTTACAGCAATTAAAAAAAAAAGGAGTTTTTGTAAGTATTTGGGCTGGGCTCGAGTGGGTGTGATGTCTTCGCTGATGCCCGAAGTGAGCTCATTAAACATTACACGGTTTTAGTAAAGCTTTGTTCCTTTTTTACAAATTTTTTTTCTGTGTCACTAGCGTTAAGGAAGAAAATACACATTTGAACAAGTTACGCTAAAATGCGGTTTCAACTTGTATAATAGTGCTGGCCATGGTTAACATTACAGTGCGTCGACCAAGCAACGCTACATGATATTCACTAATTGATTTAGTGTTAAATTTAGCTAACGAATATTGACTGATGTGGTGTTTTTTCTTTTTCTTTTATCGTCTTCGAGAAATATCGAACTTTAATGAATGCAGAAACAGAAGGATCCTAAAAATGTCTCAAAAAATGCACACAGAAACTTATTTTCCAAAACATTTAACTTTTTTTGTCGTTTTACGCTCCTGAGATCAAACTGCATCACGTAACCACTTAAATAAATTCTAAATCGTGGCATAGGTGGCAACAAATTTATGCTAGGAAGGGTTAAAAAAAATTAACCATATAAGTCGGTACGCAGTTAGCTTTTCCATAATCAGTATAATATTATGGTCACATTTCAGCTTGTCCTTTTTAAACGTTCATTGTAAAACCCTTTGTCCATCGTTATCACTACTGTTGTGAATCGTTTCTGCAAAACCGAGAAATCATTTGTCAACGTCCTACTGCGTTATGAATGACGATTACGAAATTAATAATATAGCCTGAGCCAATAACTACTCATCGTCACTTTAAACAAAGCGTTTCCGAAAGACGTGCCACACGAATTCATTTTTTTTTGTCCGTAATTGTTTCTAGGGAACGAAGTGAAACGCTATCGTATCATTAAGGTCAAGCTATCATTAATATAGATCTGTCAGGCTGAGTTACGTTGTGAGTGGGTACTAAACCTTTCTGCCTTGACGGATGCAGTCGATAAAAGCATAAATTTCTTGGTTGCCCGTCCACACTCGCTCATGTTGATGTTATCGACAACGCCAGTGCCATATTGAAGATAATGTGTTGAGCTAATGCGTATTAATACCATTGCCCAAGATTACTCTTTTTTTTTATTCTTTGCAGGTTTGCGTGATTTTAACTTTTTTTTTGTGTAGCCGCAAAGTAAGACCAAATTTGGGTTTAATTTATTTTAATATATCACCAAAGGTTGATTAGCCGTTTTGGCGAACACCTGAAAGGCAATATTGCAGATCATAAAAAAATTTATTTTTTATTTACGTTAGTAAAATCACTCGTATGAATTAAAAATTAAATAAAGCTTGGATCGACAGGAATTTTTTTTAATTCTCAGGTCATTCACGCTTCCAACCTTGGAGTAATTATTTTATTTCGTCGCCGGAGGTGCTAGTTTGCATCCAAAGCAACACACAGTGAGCGACCGTCACGGTGCACGATTGTGACGTCATCTGCAACTATAGTATCACTATGTCTGAACAAACAGGAAGTAAACACACGTTAAGACCAAGCTATTGCCACGGCTAAGGCTACAACAATTGGCAACTCAATATTCGAACGATGTTGTTTGCACTCCAGTGGCTTGTAAAGGCAGTCACGTGATCACGCAGCAAAGCGAGTGAGGTCTCCTTTTAACAGTTTTATTTGAGCAGTTGCACTGCAACGGTACGTGTTACTACCCGATGTAGAAGCATCTTCAGCTACAAATACGGGCAGAACCAATGCAATCTGCACCCCCCCCCCCCCTTAATATGAAGTAATGGCTCTCCCCCACCCACCTCCTCGAAAAAACTTGACATTTAATTTTTGTTTTTGTATTGCGCGGCTGCAAAGCCTGGGTCTGAGGCGCAAAAGACTTTCGAAATGTATAAATCCGATCACTCCAATCTTTAGGCCATTTCTTATTTTTTTTCTAGTACTCACATGAACGTAATCAGACAGTAAGAGAGCGAAAATTTAAAAATATTATTACCAGTAGGAATGTTACAAGTGCCTAGTTTAATATCGATCTTTTTTGATGATCACAAGTTGCATTCCGAACTGAACAAAAAATAAATACACGTAAATGCTTGTACGGCGTGTTTTGTCAGTTTGCGAATGCAAAGAGCGATTAGAAATATAATTTTTTTCTTAAAGTAGGCTCGAGTGGAATTTGCAGGGGGAATACCAGGTTGAGTTAAAAACAAGGTAGAGGTACCTGGGCAAATTATCTGATCGAACCGTATGTGGGTAATTTTGAGTGGCATTAACAAGTTATCACACACTACGTTAAACAATTATTATTCTGAAATCTCCAACTTACAGCAACACTGAACTCAAAAAATTTCAGCAAAGCTCCATGCTACTATGAGAAACAGAGCTCAGAATGACGGGAATTCATTTTTTTTTAAACTTTAATTCATGTTACTTTTGAGGCTCTTAATTTTTAGGTTACTTCACTCAGAACTTGAGTATCGTGCATTCGGCTTATACGTATACCTGTGATATGGCAACTTATTTTGAAATTCTCCAATACGCTTGAAAATTGTAGAGTGGTATAGGCCTACTTCGGATTATAGAATCTGTAACAAAACCCACAAGGTAAAAGAACCTGCCCAGTTTCAGCTAATCAAGGAAGTGATGCGAGAGCAAAAATGGCTCAAATGGCAAACATAACCTCGTAAGATGAATACGTGTTTCTTCTCTTTGGAAAGCATTAAACTAGAAGCTCTATCACATAGTGAGGATAGTAACTGTTTTCACAAGAACAACAAACAGCGGTTAAGCAAATGTAGTTATCAGACTGTCAAAAAAAAATGGTTTAATTCTTATGAAACAAGCGCATTGTTATCCTCGTTGGTGAAGCTCTTCTCTCCTTGGAAAGTTTTACCTTTGAAGAAGGTGTGCTCTACCATATACCGAATAATAACTTTATTTAGCTAGAACAGAAAACAGGGGTTAAATAAATGTAGCTATCAGGCTGTGAAGAAAAGTGTTTTAAAACGCGATGAAACAGGCACATGTACATCCTCGTTCGTGAAGTTCCCTGCCTTGGAAGGCGTTAAATTGGTTTTTCTATTATTACGATCACGAAGATTGGATGGAAGTGCCTACATCTACATCTTATTCTTCGTGAAGGATGTGTGCGCTTCATCAATCGATAGGGAATTAAACAGGCTCGAATTTCTTCCAAAGTTTGACTTAGCAAGCGCTGCAGAAGTATGAAAACCTCGCGCAGTGTGCGTTCGGGCGTGTGTGTTTGTGCGTGTGTCGGTGCATGCGTAGGCCTAAATATGTAAAAATAGCCAAAGTAGTGTATTATATAATAAAACACTAGAACCACGACGTTTCGATGTCTAATATCATCACGCTACCAAGTAATTATAAGGGTTCTAAATATTCATTTAAAATAAACAATGGAAACAGTTTTCTCAGAATGGGTTTTCGTTGTTAATTAATCACTCCTCAACTCTTGTTTTTATTTGGCTTTGTCTGCTTAATCCAATTAACTGAACTGGTATCTGATTAAAAACAATTCGCATGTAATATTTAAAAAAAAATTATCCCATTGTGACAGTTTAATTTTCGGACCTGACGACCGCATAACGTCAGCAAAATAAAAACGTTAAAAAAAAACATAAAGTAAATGGGAAACAGTTTGAACATTTTGTAAACCTCACTTACCAGAGGGTTGTAGCCAGCTTCCATGACTAAAATGAAAGAGCTATATTCTGCAAATAATCGGGATTAATTATTTTTCAACATTTTTGCTCATACAGTTTGCCTACTGATCCATGGTTGGATAATTACGTAGTATTAATGTTCAAATCATTTGATTTATTAGCGACGATTGTCTAGGATTCTAATGTCTAAATATGTTGTGCTTTTCTAAAGACAGTTTTCAAATAAAGGGGCAGGCAGGGGCATTCTACTGCGCCACTAGTGACAACATTCTTGGAACGCTGCAAGGCGAACTACAACAAAAGCGTTTGGCAAGAATGTTTTCATTACAAGTTCAAAGCCGATCAGATACCGCCCTAGATCTAAAATATATCTGAAAGGTTTCCATATCAACGAAAAAATGCCTATCAAGGTACTTACTCTCTTTCCTTGCTTTAACAGTATCAAAATGTTACTTTTCCCTTTAACTAGACTACGATTAGGCTCGTCACATTTTTTTGCAAAATCATTAACCTTTAGATTAGATTATAAAAAGACGGAGAAAAGCCAAGGCTTGGATAGCAACCTCCTTACCCAAAAAATTCCCAAAGCAAATCAGTGCTTCTTAGTGCCATGGCGAGCACTGAAGGTTTTAACGAACAAGGCCGAAACAATATGCTCCGGAAGAGAATCGCAATGATAAACTACCCTTTCTGTGAAAAGAATTGACGAAAGTTAAGACTAGAAACAATTCCCTGCGATTTAACGCTCAATTAAATTATTTACTACGGAAGAAGAATTCCCTTTAGAAGAAATTTTATACCTTGCTATTCGTTGATGTCGAAAGAACCATTGATCTACATTCCCCTAAAAGTTGTGGATATGGCGGAAGTACTATTAAATGGACAGAACCTCGGTAAAACTATAACAGTTATTGCAATGACACCACAGGAACTAATACTTTGGTAAATTATAGATTCACGCTAATTTAAATTAAATGAATTATTAACGATGCTTTCCTTGATCAAAACTATATTGCTAATGCGCGTGCATTAAATCTTCATATGGCTAGCTGATTCACAGTAGCTTTCACTTCAAAATAAGAAAAACCAATTCCAATTTTAAACGTGTATGAACAAATACATATCAATGAACACGAATATACATATACGAATTTTAGTATATAAGTATACGTAATATGTGTACGTTAAAACATTACGAAATTATATAATTGTATAATAGTAATATTTCTGTAATTATTATATAATAGAAATTAGATAATTCTAAAATATATGCGTATGTATTTTTTTAAATAATCATACAAATTTATTTTTAATTTATGGCGTAGAATGAATATATGGAATAAATAGTTATTTTTTAAATGTAATGCGATAATAAAAAGAATTAAAAAACACCTAGAATAATTAAAGTTCATAAACCTTTTATTTACTTTACTAGATAACGGGACACACCCTTAGCCCCGAAATTTTCGAGTATTTTGTTGTGGCACTATTGGACTTTGTTATTCACGTAAATATAATGTGCGCAGTAAAACAATAACGACTAAATAAATGACGTTTACTTTTTACAATTGCATTAAAAAGAGCACAATTTAAAATTGAACTGCAGTTATTAAGCCACAAAAATATGAGTTTTCAGTGCTTCCAAACCCTGTATTTCGAGTTCAAAAACTGTAGTCCTTCGTGGGTTTTCGGGGCCTCGGGTATTCGGGCTGGAAACCGTAGGGGTGGGGGTGGAGATGTAAGACTCAAAGCAAGACTATCTACTTACACGCTTCTCTTGAGTGCGCCAGCGGCATGGAGGAAATATTCCATTAGAGAACTTATTGGGAAAACACCAGGAACTTTAATGCGCTGCGGGAATGTATTTTTTATCCTCATCCCACTAAATAAGAACCATGAAATGCTTTTAGTTCATGGAGCAAAGAGGATTTCTTGAGCAACATCACTCGGAAAATTTGTGGTGGCTCTCTTATGCATGGATGGGAGGAAGTTGTTTAAAAAACAGGGTTTTTTTTGGCAGGTTTTACATTTTGGTGCAGTAATGTTAGCTGGGGACTTTCCTCCCCCATTGCTCCCACAGTCAAACCAAACGAGTGCTGCGTGCAAAGAAAAAATGCACTCTTTGGCAGTAGACTCGGCAAGTGGGAGTGGGGCGGGGCATGGGACGAATGAGAGCAAGTCCCCTCCCTCCCAGATCCAAAAGACAAACTGATGACGATAAATTAATGATTACAATTGAAAAAATTCTGATAATTGGCTTCAGAAATTTTCAAATGCAATAATTGCTGAAACTAAGTTGATTTAAAGGGGAAGGGGGGGGGAGATGAGGCTTAATGGCGCGTCGACAGCTTGGTCATTAGCGCCAACCTCAGTCACAGTGCAGTGGTCCGGGTTACCACTGCACCACACATTACAGAGATATTATTCAAACCCCTAATCTAAATCTTGTCATACATCTGTACCTCCTGCAAAAATTGAAAAACACCGGACAGGAGGACAGACTTATCGCCCAATTGACGCACAATGTCATGCGGAAGATGGAAACGACGACGAAAACCCCAGTCCTTAGAACCCCTTAGTTAAATTCTGAATTCCAAAATTTTGTCTCTCCCTGCCCCCTTCCCCCTCCCCCTCCCAGAAAAAAAATTCCTATGTGCGCCACTGTCACCTTTTACATCTTTCGGGCAGTAGTGCTTTGAACAGCAATGGACAGTACTATAACAGCGATTCAGTTTGCCCCTCACACCTATTTTAAACTGGGAATAGTAAAAGGATATTTTATTACACAAAAGTAATAGGGATACCAGAAGGACTAGCAGGCCACCACTAATATTGATCATGAGTAAAAAGAACATCTATAAAGATATACATAGAATATATAAAACACATAATTCTTTAAAACATAAAATCTAAAAATAATCTAAAAACCCTTCATGAAATCTGAAAGGTCGTACTTTTAAAGGTCCCTTTTAAATTGGGCGAGACTCGCCGATCCAACCAGCCCCGAAGGAAGACTATTCCAAGGTCTTACAACTCGGTTTAAGCAAAAAAAAAATTTTTTTACCGTCCCTTCGAATAGCTCTAACCTCAATCTAAGAGGTTATCCTCTGGTAAAACTGTTTCCACGAATCGTGAAGACCACATGAGGGTCGGTATCAGTCATGCTTCTAAGAATTGAGAAAGTCAGTGAGAGGTCAGAACGAAGCCTCCTCAACTCGAGTGATTCGCGCCCTAAGCGGCCCAGACCTATATACCTTCATGAATTTCTAACGGCAATTAACCATCAAGATAAAATATAATAAATAGAAATATAATAAGATAAAATAGAAATAGAAAATAATAGCTTAGAACGCATGAACGCACCCCTTTTCCCAATAAAAAAAACTCAAAAAAAGGTATAACAAATCAATGTGGAGGAACACGAGTTCACAGAGGGAGCAGGAGCAACGTGGAAAAGACGGAAATTCCAGAATTCGACAACCTTCTCCGTTACAACAGGAGGTCACACCATGGAACCGGTATGACCTCTGGTGTTTGTGAGAGCATAGCAGAAAAACTCGGAGATGTTATTTAGAATACGGTAGGTTCGGATCACGCCAATACGAATGAGCGTCTTTTCGAGTGTTGGGAGGTTTAAACGCATGAGTCGTTCATGATCGGACAAATAGCCAAATGGTTATAGCATGGATTTTGCAACAATGGACCAGTATATAAGTGATTTAATGCACACTTTTGGTAGAGCTACGTCCGAGGAGGTGGGAAATCGTCCCGTGAGGGGGGGGGGGGTTATGTTCTACATCTCCAAGGATGTCGCTCTACCAAAAGTGTGCATTAAATGGCATATGCCGGCACATTTTTGCAAAATCATGCCATAACTTTCTCATTACCTTACCTTCATTTCGCGTAGCTGCAGCGTCGAACAGAAACACCGTTATCGGAAGAAGGAAGAAGTTCTTATTTCCTTGTTTCCCGAAAGCTCGAACAACAATCGAACGACAATGATTTTTATAACAGTATGCTTTGATATGACGTTCCGAGCGTCGTATTGTTACAACTTCCATGAAATTTGAAACCAAGCGTATACAGTCCGTTACCCCAAGCAACGATGCTTTGAACGGACATGCCACGTGCGATAATATTACTTAAGTTTCGTTGTAGTTTGGGCCTTACGGCTTCGGGCAGATGACCAGGAGTGGTTAACGCTCGTTAAACCCTTTGAACCCTTTGTTGTAGTTTGAAGGGGTAAAATCTTATTTCCCTTGTTTGCTGAAGGAGCACTTTGGAAGCAACCAATAATGCCTGCGATAGACCTAGTGCAGTTATTAAAGAAAGTAATGTTGGACGTTTAGAATGTAACACTACCGAAAATCCAAAGTAGTGATCCAAAGCAGTGTCGGATTGGGCCGTCCGAAAACCCGGGAATCCTCGGGGTGGCCCCCACTACAAGAGGCCCTTATTTAAAAAACAAAAAACAAAACGTTATTTAGCTCTAAGCGGTTAAGAGCCAAATTTTAGGTGAATCGTGTACTTCTGGAAAAAGAGCATAACAATTTCAGAATATCTTTAGTATGGCAAATGATGACTTCCGGTTTGCCCTCATTACGTCATCAAAAATGGCCGTCACATATTCACTATAGAGATTGATGTAAACAGCCGTATCTCGGTAACCAAGAGCAATTTTGAGTTTTTATGACTCTTTGAAAAGATAATTTTGTAAGACACAAATAATGTCCTACGACACATAACAGAACTTGGACAGGTTAGGAGGTACAGCTCGTCAAATGTAATTTTTAAGTGACTTTCAATAGGTATTTTCACTTTTGAATTACAGTAAAGGCCAAACTAGCTAATAAAACATTCAGCCCTGTCGTAGGAATAGTTTCATCAAACAAGTCCTAACAATGGTAAACAGATGGTACCATTGCTGAATTATTACAAGCTGAAGAATATACTTCACATCATTCTATATAGTATGGCAGCTAGACGAAGGTTGAACTGTTCACTTTGGTATGGATGCAGATGAAGATTAACTGGGGAAAAAATAGCTATTATAAAAATCTAACCCCCCCCCCCCGAGAGAGAAAGGGGTAATTTCCCCCCCCCCAAAAAAAATTTGGGGGCTATAACCCCTTACCGAAATCAAAAGCATAATACGATGTAAAACGTTCAGCACACAATTCCGGGAAGGAAATCTGATATCAATCTTTATGTAAAATAAACCTTAGAATCCCAAAATCGTATTTAAAGTATATTACTCTTAATTCGCGTGAAAGCTCTTTTTTCAATTAGTTGTAATAGTGATTTTCGTGTTCAAGTGCTCTTACAAGCTCTCTAATAGCCCGAAATGGACATGCTTTGGATTTTCTGAACGGTTGGAGGTCTATTTTTTCGATCAATCCTTACCGAAATTATTTACCTTAGATAGGAACCGTCCGAGGTCGATTTAGAGTGAAGAGATAATGACGTAGCAGCGAAAAATCATGGTAATTTTAGAATTCAAAGTGCACCTGCAAGCCCTCTAATAGCCAAAAATGGACACGGTTAGGATTTTTTGAAAGATGGGGATCTATTTTTTCCATCAATCCTAACCGAAATTGTTTAACTTTTATAGGGACTGTCCTACGCCCATTTAAAGGTAAAGAGGTAA
Source organism: Lithobius niger (assembly GCA_023313725.1). Lineage (NCBI taxonomy): Eukaryota > Metazoa > Arthropoda > Chilopoda > Lithobiomorpha > Lithobiidae > Lithobius > Lithobius niger. The sequence goes on from JAHWFP010056376.1 coordinate 19,263, forward strand.
AGTGCCCTTACGAGCCATCTTATAACCTGAAATTAACATGCTTAGGATATTATGTAAGGTGGAGATGTATTCTTTTCATCAATCATAACCAAAATTGTTTGGCTTAGATATGGGCCGCCCTACGCTCATTTAATGGTGTTGCTGTAATTGGTGTAGCGGCTAGTTTCAATAATTCAAAGTGCAATTTTTATGCTCATATTTATATTTGTGTATAAGCTAAACAATTTCGGTTAGGATTAATGGAAAGAATAGATCCTAACCTTTCAAAAAATCCTAATCATGTCCATTTTGGGCTATTACAGGGTTAGCAAGAGCACTTCGAATTCGAAAATCACCACATGCTTTCGCCGCTATGCCATTACATCTTCACCTTTAAATGGGCGTAGAACAATCCATATCCAAGTTAAACAATTTAGGTTAGGATTGATGGAAAAAAATAGGTTCCCTCCTTTCATAAAATCCTAAGACTGTCTATTTCTGGCTATTAAAGGTCTCGCAAGTGTAATATCATGCAATGTCGCATTCCAGAGGCCCTAACAGTTAACCTGTGCCAGTTGTGTTACTGTGCCATGGGACCTTTTTTGGTTAGTTATGATCTCATCTTTCCAAAGAGTTAGTAAAAATTAAAATCGGTTTACTGGTTACAGAGATACACATTCTTTGGGTTAAATCATGTGGCAGCCATCTTTGATGACGTAATGGTGCTAAACCGGAAGTGACGTCAGTGGGCACCATATCAAAAAATGTTGTTATTTTTCTATAAAATACATTCTTAAAGTTTCACTTATTTCCGGGAGTGAATGGTTTTTGTCCTTAGCCGCTAGACTAATTGAACAATTCACTTGAAATCGTATGAAAACTGCATTTTAAGTTTCAGGGAAACGTTTCAAATTCACGTAGATTCCTTTAAAACTACGTTAGTTTCTGAATCCTCCCACACTGCAGGGCCGAACCCTTGTTCAAAAAAATTAAATTAGATATGAATTCCTGTGAAAATTGCATCGCTCAGTTGTAGGAAAACGTTTCAAAATCACGCCTCTTTTATGGAAAAACGTTTACTTCCGTGTACCGACCCCCACTAACCCCCTCCCTCTCCCCAACAGGAGTCACTTGTTGTAAATTGCTTCTCCAAGTTGCAGAAAAAGTTTCAAATTTACGCCGATTTCTTTAAAAAACACAGTAGCTTCCTTAGCTGTGACCCTACTGGGGCAGCGTACTGCATTCCTCCAGATCCCTTTGCCGAACCTCTCCCCACCCCCATACCCCAGTCGCCCGGTGCGAGTGTTCCTGAGGCAGCTGCAATACATTCACGGAGAGGCCCAAGCCATCCTAATTCAAACTTGATCCAAAGTATCATATTGCACTACAAAGATGGCGCATACTTGTAAGATATCTAAAAGTGCGCAGAATAAGTATGAAGAATAAGTATGCAACCATTGTTGGGCATTGTTGCAACTGTGCGAATACGGCATTGGCGTAGCAGCGAAAAAT